>JABUQX010121023.1:22500-45000 GCA_015478945.1 Trachelipus rathkii
AAGGAAGAGCTTGTTAGTAGTGCAGGAGAAGTATGTGGATATGCTAAAGTAAGAATGTTAACTGAGTGGTGGAATGAGGAGGTGATGCAAGCGGTTAAAAGTAAAAAAGAAGCGTGGTTGAATATACTAAGAGCTAATGATAAGGTTTGAAAAGAAAGATGTTTGGAATTATATAAGGAGGAAAGAGAAATAGTAAAAGATGCATATGTAGGAGGAAAAAAAAAGAGTTAATGAACAGTTTGAAGAGGATGAATGGGGACTTACAAGGGAATAGGAAGCTCTTCTGGAAGGAAGCGCGAAAGGTTAAGAATAAGAATAAGGGGAATCTTCTTAGAATAATGAATAGGGATGGTGCTTTCTTAACTGATGAAATGGATGTGAGGGGAGTGTGGAGAGAACACCGAAAATCTGCATAACATTGTCAGTAATGAAGAGGTGATAGTGACCGTGTGTGGGTTTGCTGGTTCAAGAAGGAATAGGTATTTTGGGGATGAGGTCATTAGTAAGGAGGAGGTAATGGGTAGAGTGAGAAAGTTGATGAATGGTAAATCTGCAGGTAGAGATGAAATTACCGGTGAAATGATCAAGAACGGAGGCGAGATGGTGATTCAGTGGATTTGGAAGTTGTGTAACAAAGCGTTTATGGAGGGTCTAGTTCCGAGAGTTTGGAAAAGACCAGTAATAGTACTTTTATATAAGGGTAAGGGATATAATGATAACTGTAGAAATTATAGGGGAATTAGTTTATTGAGTGTTGTTGGGAAGATATATGCTGGTATTTTGGTCGAAAGAGTGCGTTGAGTGACTGAAAGACTGGTGAAGAACAAGGTGCATTTAGAAGTGTGTAGAAGATGTATGAATCAAATCAGTACATTCAAAAAAATGATTGAGAAAATGAGGCAGAAGAAGAATAAATTATATTAAGATTATATGGATTTGCAACAGGCGTATGATAAGATTAATAGGGAAACTCTATGGCAGGTGTTAGAGATATACGGTGTTTGTGGCGGGCTTCTGAAGGGAATCAAAAGTATGTGTGACGATAGCGAAGCGTGTGTAAGAATAAATGCGAGTCGAAAGTGATTGGTTAATATTAATAATAGCGGAATGAGGCAGGGATGTGTTATGTCTCCTTGTTATGGTTGTGAGTGAAGACAGTCCTCTGTGTAAAGTTTAAAGTTATGTTAGATGGTGAGCAAGTGTCTGAGTTTTAATATTTAGGATATATGTTGGATGAAAAGGGAAGGGATGATACAGAGTGTAGTAGGAAAAATGTGAATGGCAGGAAGGTGGCTGGTGCAATTAAATCCTTGGTGGACGTAAAGGGACTAAGTCTTGAGTGCGCTAGGGTCTTCAATGAAAGTATGTTGTTACCTGTGTTAACGTATAGTAGTGAGACTATGGTCTGGAATAAGAGGTATAGATCTAAAGTACAATGTGTTCACATGGACAATCTTAGTGGCGTGTTAGATGTGAAAAGAATTGATAAAATGAGGAAT
Organism: Trachelipus rathkii; assembly: GCA_015478945.1. Lineage (NCBI taxonomy): Eukaryota > Metazoa > Arthropoda > Malacostraca > Isopoda > Trachelipodidae > Trachelipus > Trachelipus rathkii. The sequence goes on from JABUQX010121023.1 coordinate 24,000, forward strand.
TAACGTATTAGAGAATTGTGTGGTGTGAAGAAAGGGATAAATGAAAGAATAAATTAAAGTACGTTGAGATGGTTTGGTCATGTGGAAAGGATGGATGATAATGGTTGACTAAAAGGATGAATAGTAGATTATGTGCTGGGAATCAACCGGCTGGGAGACCAAGAAAAAGTGAATTGAGTCAGTAAAGGAATGCCTGAAGGAGAGGAATGTGAGTTTGGCCGAGGCGAGAAGAAAGGTGCATAACATGAGTGAATGGCGGGGTTTTGTGAGGGGGTATGGTTGTGGCCCACCTGGACCAAGGGATGAACCCTACATTGACGAGATGCCATAGTGAGGGTCCGTCGCGGTCCCGTGAAGCTCTAGGGTGGATTTTCTGACGGCAACGAGTTCTCACTACACTAAAAGGTATAAAAGATGCGGTAAGGCTGGGCTTTCTTTTCGACTTGTGCCCCCATTCTTGGGGAGAGAAGGTGGGTGATATATATATATATATATATATATATATATATATATAGATTGAGTATAGCGCAGGGGTCTATATATATATATAAAGAATGTGTGTTATATATATATATATATATATATATATATATATATATATATATATATATATATATATATATATATATATATATATATATATATATATATATATATATATATATATATATATATATATATATACCGTATATATATATATATATATATATATATATATATATATATATATATATATATATATATATATATATATATATATATATATATATATATATATATATATATATATATATATATATATATATATATATATATATATATATATATATATACCTATATATATTATAATCTTAATCTTAATCTCAAACCCACTTCCAAAAAAAATTCTGGCTACAGCCCTATATATATATATATATATATATATATATATATATATATATATATATATATATATATTTATATATATATATATATATATATATATATATATATATATATATATATATATATATATATATACTGACGCACTCTTTCGACCAAAATACCAGCATATACCTTCCATACAACACTCAATAAACTTATTCCCTATAATTTCTACAGTTCCTTTTCTCCTTACCTATATAAGGGTACTATTACCGCTCTCCTCCTATCCCTTGGACTATACATTCTATAAACGCTTTATTACACAACTTCCAAATCCAATCAATCACCATCTGCCTGTTATTGATCATTTCACCAATAATTTCATCTATACCGCAGATTCGGCATTCTACAACTTTTTCTATTTCATCTGCGCAGCTTCGTCCTTACTAATCACCCATCCTGCAAATACATATTCCTTCTTTGCACCATCAAACCCACACACATTCACTATCACCTCTTCCTTACTGTCAATATTGTGCAGATTTTGAAGTGTTCTTTCCACACTCCTCTCACACCCATTTCATCAGTTACAAAATCACCATCCCTATTCATTATTCTAAGCAGATTCCCCTTATTCTCATTCTTAACCTTTCGCGCTTCCTTCCAGAAGAGCTTCCTATTCCCTTGTAAGTCCTCATTCATCTTCCTTCCAAACTGTTCATTTACTCCTTTTTTTTCTCCTAGAACTTTTAGTATTTTTTTCCTCCTTATATAATTCCTAAGCATCTTTCTTTTGAGTCTTCATCATTTGCTTTTAATACATTCAACCACGCTTCTTTTTTACTTTTAACCGCTTTCATCACCTCTTCATTCCACCATTCACTGTTAACATTCTTACTTCCTACTTTAGCACATCCACATACTTCCTTTGCACTACTAACAATTGCTTCCTTCATTTGCCCCCAGATTTGTTCAGTATCACCTTGTTCACCTGGTATTTTGGTCGAAAGAGTGCGTCGAGTGACTGAAGGACTGATTGGTGAAGAACAAGGTGCGTTTAGGAGTGGTAGAGGATGTGTGGATCAAATCTTTACATTGAAACAAATGATTGAGAAAATGAGGGAGGGGAGAAGAAGAATAAATTGTATTTAGGTTTTATGGATTTGCAACAGGCGTATGATAGAGTTAATTGGGAAGGTTTATGGCAGGTGTTAGTGATATATGGTGTTGGTGGTAGGCTTCTGAATGGAATAAAAAGTATGTATGATGATAGTGAAGCGTGTGTAAGAATAAATGGTGTCAATGGTGAGTGGTTTAGGATTAATAGCGGAGTAAGACAGGGTTGTGTCTCCTTGGTTATTCAATTTGTATATGGATGGGGTTATGAAAGAATTCGAGGTGGGGATGGCAGGTAATGGTGTTAGAATGGTGGAGAATGGAGATGAGTGGAGGGTGCCCTACCTATTATATGAGGATGATTTGGTTCTGTGTGGTGAATCTGAAGAGAGTTTGAGAGGATTGGTTGAGAGATTTGGCAGGGTGTGTAAAAGGAGGGGCTTGAAAGTAAACGTGGATAAGAGTAAGGTTATGGTTGTGAGTGAAGACACTCCTCAGTGTGAAGTTATGTTAGATGGTGAGCAGCTGGAACAAGTGTCTGAGTTTAAATATTTAGGGTATATGTTGGATGAAAAGGGAACGGACGATGCAGAGTGTAGTAGGAAAGTTGTGAATGGCAGGAAGGTGGCTGGTGCAATTAAATCTTTGGTGAAATGCCAAGGGACTAAGTCTTGAGGTGCTAGAGGGTTTTACATGGAGGGTATGTTGTTACCTATGTTATTGTATAGTAGTGAGACTATGGTCTGGAATAAGAAGTATAGATCTAAAGTTCAATGTGTTCAGATGGACAATCTTAGGGGTGTGCTAGGTGTGAGAAGAATTGATAAAGTGAGGAATGAACTTATTAGAGAGAGGTGTGGTGTGAAGAAAGGGGTAAATGAGAGAATAAATGAAAGTATGTTGAGATGGTTTGGTCATATGGAAAGGATGAATGATAGTCGGTTGGTTAAGTCGGATGTATAGTGGCGAGTGTAGGGAACCGACCGGCTGGAAGACCGAAGAAAAAGATTGAGTCAAAACCAATGTTTGAAGGAGAGAAATTTGAGCTTAGTGAGAAGAAAGGTGTATAACAGGAGTGAATGGCGGGGGATTGTGAGGGGGTATGGTTGTGGCCCACCTGGGCCAAGGGGATGAACCCTTACATTGACGATCTACCATAGTGAGGGTCCACGCTGTCCCATGAAGCTTTAGGGTGGATTTTTCTGACTGCGATGAGCTCACTACTAATAAAAATAGGTATGTAAGGCTGGGCTTTCTTTTCGACTTGTGTCATGTTCTTCTACTGCTTTTCTTCCGATGTCCGTCGCGCACCTTACTCCCATTCTTGGGAAAATATAAGGAAGATGAAGAAGAAGAAGAAATATATATATATATATATATATATATATATATATATATATATATATATATATATATATATATATATAGTATATATATATATATATATATATATATAGCATATAGGTATATATATATATATATATATATATAGTATATATATATATATATATATATATATATATATATATATATATAAATATATATCTTATAGTTATATATATATATATATATATATATATATATATATAGGGAAAGGTAAGAGAGTTACAAGAAATCCATTATTGGTGAGTTCCAATTGAAATTCAGAAAATCATGGGCAGACATGAACTGATATATAGTGTTTGAAAGTATTTAAGTCATAAGAAGCTTGAAAAATATGAGAAGGTACCTTCCAGACTTTACCAGCAATGTACATTTAATAATGAGCATAGCAGTTAAGTCTGGGATCAGAGAGTTAGATAGAAAAAGAGTGAGACTATGTTTATAGATGAATTAAATTTCTTGATAAACTTCCAAAGTAGGAAAAGAATAAAATTACAAAAATACTAAGGGTTTAATGATCTCGATACCATCTTACAAAGACACCATTGTAGAATAAATTAAAAGAAAACAACAATGTGATGTACCAAGTTCCTTACTCGGGGTGGTGGTTCGGTCTATATCGGACTAGAACTCAGTCAAATTCAGTCTAGTCCATAAAAATAACAAATAACTGAAATTATTTTAATTCCTAACATCTAGATTATTTTGAACTCCTAATGATTGGGGAAATTACACATACTCATGACGCCCTAACCAATTTTTGAATGCTCTTGATCTATGCTTCCCCACTAATCCCTCTAGCTATAAATGAGTCAACATTGCACCAACTAATACCAATCATATATTCAGGTAGTTTAATTGAGTGAATTGAAAGCTCTGCGTAGCTTCTAAGCTAACTATCCATGAAATAACTTATTTGACTCTAGGGACAGTTTTGTGTCAGCCCAAAAGTTGTGAGCCTTAATAACTAATGAGATAGAATTAACTCGTGATATCCTCAGCGACAGGTTCATTGCATCTTTTACTAAATCTTTTAGTTCCCAAAATGCATGGTTCAATTGCGTTTGTTCTCGTGCCATTCAGAGTAGAGACTTTGCGCATCAGGAATATAAAACTCTTTCTCCTATCACTATTGTTAATTTTAATTTAGCTCAAAATTATTGCACAGATATTATTCGATGGACAAATTACTCTAACACTAAACGAAAGTGTTTATCTCCTTGGTACTTCTATACTATCAAATACTTCTGGCCTCCTGCCAAAAACATCTATAAGTTTCTGCAAATCCCCCTTTACTACTCTTATTTTTTCCTGATGGGACTATTGCTAATGCACCTGCTGAAAAGCCCAATACTCAGCAATCCCTCTTCATCTAATTTAACCCTGGACGATTCTGGCAATACTCTTCTTCCTCCATCTTTCTCACGAGAATCATGTCTTTCCCTAAGAATGCATATGAATGGGTGTTGTCTATGTATGTGGTGTCCCTTGGCATATCAAAGGCTCTTGACAGCGTATGTGTCACTGCTCTCTAAACTCAATTCATTTGAGTTTACTACATCAGTTTGCTTAAAACTATTTCTACTTTTCCTTTATATCGTTTCATATCTTCTGTTGTTAAAGTAGCTACCATTTCAATCCCTGTCAACAGTGGTGCTCCTTAAGATTGTCCCACCTACTTTTCATTAACGATTTTCTCAGCTGTTCTTCTAACCCTACCCACTTCCATTGGACTCGACACTCCATTTTTTTTATACATTTTGATTTTCCTCTTTTGTAGCTAGAGTTGCCTCTCGACCTCAACTTTCTGATTTTATTCTTCTTGAGTCACCACCTCAATTTTAACTTTTAAAACTAAACTTGAATTAATCTTCGTTACAAAAAAAAAAATCCAATTTTAATATCTCTTACACCACGTTTCTATAGTCTCGCCTGTGGACAATAAGAATATTCTTGGTATCGACATAACAAAGAATTGTTATGGTTGCTAGGCCTCTTCAAAGACACTAGGAAATCTGTTCAATTTTTTCCTTTCTCAGGTACTCCCAACAATACAAGGGTCTCTTCAGTTCTTGCTTGGAGTATTGCTCTCACATGTGGGGAGGGAGGCTCCAGTTCCACTCCTCTTTTGGATAAAGTTGCTAAATGACTTAGTTATTTGCTGTAATTTGTTACTTATAAATTCGCTTGACTCTTTAGTTTGGCAACATGACCTCTGTGCTATATATCTTTTATATATGTACTACAAAGGAAGGAACCTAAAGGAGCTGACCATTCATATTCTGTCTCTTATGAGGCACCCTCGAAGCATAAAGGGTACAGCGTCTTCGCACGGGTTTTGTGTGGAGATTGGCAACTCTGTTCTGCGAGATTTTCTTCCATATTTTCTACCGAATATATCTCCTTCAGTTCAAAACTTGAGTCTGTTCTCATCTCAGAGATTTGTGTTAGATGCGAGTTTGTGAGGGTATTTTCTTTTTTTATATATTTCATGCCCCCTCCATGAATAGGGATTTGCCTGTAACTGGTGCCGGTATCGGCTTAAAAAAAAAGTGATTAAAAGCTAATTATAATTCATTAATTTGGAGCACTACAGGCTATAAATTATATACTTCATTAATTAACTAATTCAAATTTTCCTTTATGAGTTAAATAATAAAATTATTCTTATTATTATTTTGGATTATCTTATTTATTATATGATTAAATGTACTAAACTAATCAATGTATTTTTATAATAAAAGAAAAGGGAGTGACGTCACCACTGAAGAAAGATATTCAGTTTTCATTATGAATAGTGTTTAGTGACAAGTCACGACTAAGTTTAATTTTAATATTAGTGTTTTAATTTTTTTTATATCTTCTTTCAGAAGAGCGACTTTAAATGTAATTTATTAATTTATATTATTTTTAATCTTCAAACTTTCAAGAAACTCCAATCTCCTGACTCCCTTCAGTAATTTTCTTTAGGCGAGTTATTGTTGCTTCGTATTAGGGAATTTTATAATTTTATTTAAAAAAATATTTTGCACAATAATTTGCTAATTTTACTATAATGAGATTTAAAAGAATTTGGATTCTGGCTCGGACCCTGAATCCCTGATCCAGCATAACTTTAGACTCGGATTCGAGCTCTGTCTAAAAAGCTAGACTCGGTACATCTCCGTGAGAGAAAAAAAATGTTTTTATCTAAGAACAATTTTAAAAAAATGTGAATAGTTTTTGTAACAACAAAAAAATTTCCACACAAATCCCAAATATAATTTAAAAACTAATTACGTTTGAGATCTTTTCATACAAGAAACGCTTGTTGAAGATGCAAATTATATTACGAGGAGCAAAGCTTATCAATTTACTTACGGAAGTAGCAATTCCTACAGAGAGTTTTAACATTTAAATATAAAATTTTTCATTTATACACAAAGGATTGTAAATATATTATATATTAATCTACATACTCTCATATATGAAATAAATAGTCTCATAATTACCAATGTAGTAGATGGATCCATTTGAGCAGCCAAGAAGCAAAAATGATCCAGCAGTATCGAAAGATGCAATAGGAAGCACATCTTGAATTTGCCAATGCTGAGTCATTGCATGCCAAACACCAATTTTTCCTACCGATGAGAGTGCAACCAGCTGAGATCCAATGAAGAAAAGGTATTCGACAGGTACTCCAAGACTGAATATGCCTTAAAAGTGGAAGTAATAAAGAAATTTTATAAACCATAAGCAAATATAAAAGTAAAATGTGACAGAATTAGGAGCTAAATAAGTATCGGAAGGGAAATAAACATCACTGTTTTCAAAATCATTTATGGAAGAATAGATGGTAAAATGATCATTACAAAATAAAAATAAAACATTTACAAAAACGACAAATACCAATTTCAGTTTTGCTTCCATCTTCTGAAATGCCCCAGAGACGAATACTTTGAGAGTATGAAATAGCAAGCATTTTAAGGCCTCCTTCTGAACTCTGGGTTGGAGGAGAGAGTTTAGCATTAAGAGCCACACGTTCTACTAATTGTTCAATGTGAGGAGAGGTAAATGCCAGTTGCCATCCAGTACTATCTTTATTCCTTCAAATATAATTATCAAGATTTTTAAAATAGAAGATATTAATTTAATAATGAACATTGGCAAAAATAGATAAATATTTGCATTTTTTGTATATAATTACAAGCCAAAGGGTATAAGAAATTACACAAAATCTTTCAAACAGAAAAATTAAAAGATGTGAATTAAGTTATTAAATAAAAAATACTAACATCCATTAAACAATTAAAATCTTACCATCGGTTAACGGCACTGAGAGAGCAATGGAAAAAAAAGAGAAATTTTCAAAATAAAATGAACTGAAAACATTTATAGTAAAATTAATTTTATAAATTTCAATACAAATAACATTAATCACCTGTAGCAAGTTACAAAGTGAGCATATGCTACAACAATCCAGTTGTGATGAGCCTTCACCATTCTTACTCTTAAAGGATCCACCCAACATGATCCTGAAAAGATTTATTTCAATCAGAAATTGACTGAACTATAGTTTACACGACATTAAAGTAACTGAGATGTTATATACAAAGAATCGTATCCAAAGGAGAAAAATGACAAATATCATAGGTTTTCAGATTCATTAAAATAAACACTATAGGGCCTTAATAAGCTAAATTAAAATGAAGTTTCCTACAAAATGTCGGTGACCATGTATCTTTAAGCATTTAAATTTTTACCTGACGTTCCAAGGCTATTCAAAATATTGATTTCAGACTTAAAATATTTATTGAGATCTGCGGAGGAATTGCGAGAGTGTCTCAAATCCAAAGACGGATTCCTTGAGTGCGAACGTCGCATGTCATTAGACGACCTTGATGAGTGATTTGAATAAAGAGGATGATTTCCACTAAAATGGCCTACATAAATATGTAAAAATAATAAATAAAAATATCAACTATATTTATGTGCTAAATAAATAAATAAGTCTTAAAATGTGTACTATTCTGTTGGTTCATCCTATACCATCATAATCGGATAATTTCACTGTCTCAGATAATTTAGTTACCTTTTGTTTTCAATGGTTATCAATATTTATTACAAAATCTCCGGAGTTTTCAAACTTTAATCACTATCAAACATAAAAATAGATATATAACAAAAAATAATACTTCCGGAACAACTCCAATATTTAATATAATAATTTTTTTAGCAACAGTAGGCTTATTTATCTGTCTATTTTTCAATGACTGAAAAGATTTGCCTCTGGAGTTTCAAAAATCAAAATTTGAAATCATTAAACTATTACTCGCTATGTAATCATCAAAAATCGTGAAAAAAATGTGGCACAAAACATTATAAATTTGATTTACAGTAAAAGTACCTCTTTTAAACTTTAGAAATAAATAAAACTACATTTCCAGAGTAAGAAAAAAGGGAACAAAGGCAAATAATAAAAAAAATAAAATAAAAATCTAGAAATTTTCAGCTATAATGACTCTCTGAAACACACCTTGATTATTATATCTCAACTCCAAAGACGGATTTCTGGAATGGCCCTGCCTCCCATTACCACCAACTGGATTAGCTGGGTGTGGATTTAAACATGGAGAATTTGAGGAACTTCCTTTATCCTTTGGCGTTTCAGAGGACGATGACGACGATGATGATGATGCTGATGACGCGGGAATTGGGTCCTGAATAGGAATGGCTGGAGAAAATAAAAATAAAAGGTTATTAGGTTAAAAAAGCTAAGTATGTATCAATACATAGGAAGAAAAAAATCGAATTTTCGTAAATTTCAAAATTTACTTAAATTTTCGTATATTCAGAGAAATATCAAAATTTAAGTTATATATTATGTAAATTATAGTTAGGTAACATATGTCAAATCCGATGGACTACTATCAAAACCTATAGTTAGTTTCCTGTCATTAGATGAAACAGTTAAGGCCTTATTATAGATAATTATATAATAAATGTGAGGAATAAGAGACGGAGTCAAGGAGTTGAGATAATAATGAGTCCAGGAATGGTGCCAAAATAGTATGAATAATAATAATTAATAATAATAATAGAAGTACTTTCAATGAGTGCCCAAATATAGATATTGCCGATATATGTTCATTGCTTTTCACGTTCATGTGAAGTGCAATATATTAAAAACCCCCACTTAAGTAATAATTAAACCTATAAGTGAAAGAGGATGCCACCTTTTCAAAATGTCTTTCTAGATATCCCCCTTAAGTAAAGCCTAATAATACTATTAAGTCACACATAAACTAATAACGGTTCTATAGTATAAGGTATTAAATAGAGATTAACTCGAAAATTGTGAGTTATTAGAACTAATTATAAAAGCTAGGTGACGTAAAAACTTTTCGTTATCAACATAAAAACTATAGTTGTGCAAAAGATATTGTTGTTATACAACCTGGGTGTCTGCAATATGAAAACAGAATAATATTCAGAATGTTATTGGTGCAACGAACATCTATCTGACGACGCTTAGAACTACGGCGCTACACAGCGATCCCGAGGCAAACGGAGTCAAACCACAATCACGCAAACACGGACACGCAATCCTAACTTACATCTTACCTCGCAAGGCCGACACTTAGTTGCGTAGGCAGAAGAAAAACGGCCCAGTTACAAAATAATGGCTTGCCACCTTAAAACATGAATTTTGTTCTTCTGCCGCACACATTTTAAACTTAAATGGTATCCTGCTGGTGGAGTGCCTTTTTATGAATGATTCGATCATTGGTAGATCCCGCCGGTGTGCACATCTCTCTCTCACGTCTAGGAGCTAATTCTTCTCGTGCTCACTCTCTCCTCTTTCTCCCTCTCTCTCTCCTCTCTCTACCTCTCTCTCTCTCTCCTCTCTCTTGACTCTACTCCATAAACTCTATTCTCGTTCTCTCTACAATCAATCTGTGCTTCATACCTCCTATTCCAAACTCCAATTCCTCCTGCGTTCTTTCATCCATCTACACCCTTACGGCTTCATCTCTTTCATTTTACTACAATTGTAAGAGAAATTTAATTAAAAACATATACCCTCGTCTCTCTCTTTTTTACATCACCCATCAGAGCACCCAGTACAAATCAACTACGGGTATTCTAACCTTATGGGATTTGCTATTGCCTTCTGCTTTTTACTGCTTTATCCGCCCTCTATTACACTCTTCTGCTTTATTGCTCATTTAATGCTCTCTTTTACTGCTTTAACTTTCTGCTTTACTGCTTTAACTTTCTGACCTTTACTGCTTTAACTTTTCTGCTTTACTGCCCTTTAACTTCATATATTTATTTGCCTTTTAACTCACATTTATTAAAGAAAACATTATATTTTTACTGATTTACCACCTTAATTAACTCCAATCCTATTCTCTCTCAATTATCTACTCTGACCAGCGTTATGGAGTGTTGCAGAAATTTATTACCGTTCCCCGTACAGTCTCACGATGCCTTAACTATGTCCTTTGTAGGTATCCTGGTAACCTAAATAATCCCATATGCGTTATCATATATCGGCAAAATCCTTCATATCTATTATTAAATATTTTTTCATAAATGGAAAATGGAGATTTTGGATACCACACCTCCCTAGTATACTATAATCAACTTAATTGCGTTAGTTATTCATGTGAGTCTTAACCCACAGAATAAATCTTAAAAGTAATCCATATAATAAATAGTTGCAATTTCAATTTTCATGTAACGGTCAATATATCCAATCATTAGAATCGTCTGGTCACATAATCTATTAATACTCGAAGGCCACAAAATATATATGTATTTCGTATGTCTTAATGCTCAAATTAATTGAGCGGTTAATCTATATACATGCACAGACGTTTCTCTAATTTTTCTTCAGAAGGCCGTTCACATTTATTCTCACCATTCTAAAATCTCGTGTCTCTTTTGTCGTGTACGTTCAAGAATAATTTCTATCAATAGCCTTATGCATTTAGGCCGATACGTGTTTCTTTAAATAACATCCATCATTTCATATTTACTGTTTCTTGGACAGAGTAAGGAGGATACTTGAAGTCCAATGTCTCAATGTATCATTGCCAACTCCAAATAGGTTTCCTCTTCCCAAAGGAAAAGGTTTTAAAAAAGTTATATAATTAAACGATGAGTACTTTCCGACTCACCCGACCCGGTTATTTTGACATGTTGTGGAACCTTCACCAAAAACACGCACAGGTACTCTCGTACCTACCAATTCTTAACCCTCCCCAGTAAGAATATAGCATAAATCCTGATATTATCCATCATCCACTGCAATAATGAGTTGACTTAGTTGCACATAAGTTATCTAACTCTATATAACATCACAAAATACTTTAATAACTAGATTCTGTAATCACAAAGGCACTAAAAACCTTGTTACATTTCTAGGCGTTTCTTTCTGCATGATGACATCTTTCCTCTCTCCTCGTCTCTCTCTCTGTCTACTGTGTACTGCTGTCTTCTACTTATAAAAGAATAGTTTTTAACAGACCTTTCCAAGAATCTGCGTCTTCTCGCTTCATCTGCTCGATACCTCACCAAATACATCTCTCCTCCTCTCTCACACATTATACAATCTCTGAAAAATAAAAAGACTTTCATTCTACAGTAGTACTGGGTAGTGTTTTATTACTCTTTCACTCGATCGCTAACATCCTTTATCTGATTTTTCATCTTCAAGTTTTCGTTATTCCCCACTCATCAATGTGCTTACCGTATGTTGCCTCTCCTCTCCTGATACTCCTCATCTATACATTGTAGTATTGCAGTAATCAATTAATCTAAGTGCTTATAACATAATATTTCCATATCGTCATGCCTGCGTGTTATTCAGCTAATCCAGCTTTCAACTCTCTCTATCCTTTCCTTTCACTCCGTATCCAACCTCCTATATATAAGCTAGTTTTACTTGTCAGCATCCCTTGCGCAAAAATCTCAACTAATATTCGCACCTAGTTTCTCTCATTCCTACCTACATTCGCCGATATCTCCACAGTCACCCCTCCAAACTGTCCCATATATTCCCTATTTAAACAATCCTTCCATCACAGAGCCCCGAAAGTAGTGTCGCAACCAGAATCTATATTATTTGTCGATAAAGTATCCATCATAATCCTTTCTCCCAGGCCCTGCATCTACTTAGTTTATACGTCTAAGTAAACATGATAAATCCCATTATGATAACAGTGATTTACCCAGGGAATTTAAATCAGACTAATTAACTTCTAATTGGAGAAATCGATATTCTATTATTTACAGTCGGTAAAGTGGTCAATAAAAATCATTTTAATTACGATATTCCTAAATGACTTGACTCATAGTCCACCATCTATCGTATATTCGTACTTGATTTTAACTCCTCTACTGCAGTGTTCGTCTCTCTCTCTTCTCTCTATACTACTGAACATACGTGCGTTACAATACTTACCTTTCTGATGGTCTTGCTCTCTACTACTCGATAAGATCAAATCTACAATCATACTTCATCTCTCTTATCTCATACGTGCATACTACTGCCTCTCATCCTCCTCTTCTAACTTTGAGTGCTCTCTCTGCGTCTCATCATCTTCAGGTCTCTACTCATCTTTACTCTCTACTCATATATTTTTTACTACATAAACGATCCTCCATACTTTACCTTTGACAATGACATCAATGCACTCGTGCCTGTACTATGGCTCTAATTCTACGATATGCTTTGTATCTATGCGGTCTTTAAAGCCATCAAATCTATCAGTTGACGTACACATTTGATCAATGCCTCTCTCACCCTTCTATCCCGTACATTCAAATCTCCCGTATCATGTGAGAATCTAGAGGCTGGCAATAACTATCTGATGCTAATCATCTATATCAATCCATAACATAAAATCTTCTCATAGGATCCTTAATTAACTTATTCCCATGACATAAGTCTCTTAATCTACTTCAATATACTAATATCTGCGTCAGTCTATTATACTCAGTAATCTCCAGACTAGAGCTAACCATTGATGATCTAACATACATCAGTACACACATCCAATAACTCACAAAACCCACATGATCCTATTCGATTTCTTTTCGGTTCATCACTTTCCTTACGCCTATCCTAGATAAACTATTATAATAGCGGTACACAGAGGAGACTGACCTTCTCTTCACCCGACTAGAACACTACTATTATAGGTCTAATGTTAGAGTATTTCCTTCATATATCGTTGTTGACTTATTGCGTAATCTTTCATCAATTATACTTATCATTCTATGTTAGGTAAACTGCTGAATTTGTCATGTATCAAATATGTTATTTAAAATCCCCTTATTTTCCTATTACTTATATTTATTAACCTTTAGTATTATATTAATATAATAATTTGAATTAAAATATAATTTATATATTAATATAATACTTGTAGGGACTATAATCTGTTGTACAAATTAATTATAATATAATATATCTATATTATTAAATATAATAATATATAATAATATATACTTAATATATATATTATTATATATAGTAATATTATATATATAATAATATATATATATTAAATATTATCTTTATAATTATAACCGCCGTTATTTACTCCCAACCGTGACTGATGCAGTAATGTATGATCCATGTAGAGTCTCAATTCTAAGCTAGGGTTAGTATTGGTGAGATAGACATTGAAGTGAACTAGAATCTAATAAGGGGCAGTGCTCTTACATAGATTTAGTTTTATTGGGTGAAGCTTTAATTATTACTTTTTATATCATATAAGCATTTTTATTTATACTGTTATTATATTTATTACTTATTAATTTAATTATGCCTAGCATCTATAAATCAAAAACGGCGTCACTATTATTAAATGTTTTTCTAAGAAAATAAATAGGTATTATTTATTCTACGAGCATACTAAACCTAAAATTTTTACATCTAATTATATATAATTAATTCACAAATAATTATCGAAATAAACGCCATATATTAATATCCAAACTTTACCGTCCCTGGTATATACACCATTACACCCTTTATAAATCTCTCACTAGAGTACACAAATCAAGCTCCCACTTCAAAGCGATATGCCCCTACTATATCAGCCAGTGATTAGATTTTATCTCAGGTGAAATGTAAAATAAAAATTAAGATGCATCCCATTTCACGGTCAAGAAGGCGCATGATCTAATAGATTTTTTGCCTTATAATGTGATGAAAGTTCATAACATATAATTAAGAAACACTATATAACTCTAGATAAAACTTGTTAGAGAGTTGTAAGTCACTATTAATAAATGATATATTATTGGAATGTAAACGGCTAACGCTGATGTAATGTAGCGGTCTACTATAAAAATTTATATACTGATATATATATTAGAAGAACCTATAAGCTAGTAGTAATATTAGTACTATAATATTCAATTATATTGGATACATGAAATTCTAAGGAAATTGGAATATAATTACATAAGGGGCTAGTGAGTATATATATAAGTTTATCTCATAGGTAAGTGTATTGCTTAACTCATTGAGGAGTATGGTTTATTATAAAGCTATTACAATACAATTTTCCCGTAAATAACACTAAAAGGTCCAGGGCAAAAAATATATGAATATAAGACCAAATTTAGATTTTACCGATAAAAAGATGCGGATTCATTCTCCTAATAACTAGGTGTAATTCACGAACGCGAATAAGGATCATTTGTCCTAATGCAACCAGTAGTCAAAAATGAAATGAACTCATTGTATGCAAGGAATTTAAGGTAAATATTGACCTCTCAACTACATCCGTGAATCCGTTATTTCTTAGTGTTATATATTCCTTATTCTCCCATCTTCTACCACCTATTAAGGATTCTTAATTAAAGTCTATCATCCCTTCAGAATATTTAACTTATGTGTAAAAAAATGATGGGCAATGTAATCACGACTCCCCTTCGAACATTGATATATATAATATATCGTATAAAATATAGAAATAATTATTCAAGGAATGGTACAATTATACTAATGGTTATTATTTAATTAGGATAATATATTACTCGATTTAATATTGTAAGAGTTTTTCATTTGGAAATACAGATGGTAAAAGGTGTTTTAGAAAAGTGTATATTAGTATATCATCACTCGGATTTGGACTACGGAACGATATTTTATATAATTTTCACTATTATTAATCTCGCTTTCACTCGCTGACTCAATCCGTAAGTCTAGTTAGAGATTTATATTATTATTCTGAAAAAGAGATGATTTTACTTTTAAATGGATTATGTGAAATATAATATTTATTAAAATCTTACGTGTTCTTTATTTAACCAGTGAACAATACCAAAAATAGTAAGGTTCTCACTAAATATCCATTGTCTAATAAGCTACCACCATTGAACATGATAAAAAATTCTTGAGCGTAATCCAATAATACTATATACTACTCTGCAACAAAACACAGTTTTAATATAGTAAAAAATAAATATAATTTATTATGGGTATTATTCGGTTGAATTATAAAATATGTTGTTCAGAAGACAAATATCGTCGTAAAGTGTCATTTAAAAGTTTATGATTTATATCTATATTATTATAATATATCTTATATAAATTAAATGTACTTCCAATGGATAAACTGTTTTAAGAATTATATATTTAAATCAGGTTGATCTATTCACTCATTCATTTTACATATTTCCAAGACCACCAATGATAGATTCACTTTCAATTAATATAATGATTAACGAATGGAAAATTTATAATTCAGCGTTTCCATTCGATGTTTTATGTCGCATAGATACAAAATAAAATACTCTATATATACTTTTACAACTGTTACTTTACATGAACCATCCCTATCTACAAAATCCTTTGATATAAGAGTAGTATTATTTTTTTATCCTAAACTATCCCAAGGTTGCAAAAAAAGGTTAAATTTTGTTGAACATTTTATTTAGTGCTATTTGCCTAATTGTGGGATATTTTTATATGATATTGACTAGAGATTACTCATAGTTTTATTTCTCATTAGCTTCGTTATATTACCTCACCAGATTTATCTAATTCTCCTACTGGATTTGCTATGTGAGTATGTAACTAGATAATGATGTAGTAATATAGTGTTGATAGATATACTCTAATTTTTACAAGGAAAGTACTCACTGATCATTTACCTAGCTAGTCCCAGGATTAAGATTTGGCACCAATATTTCGCCAGCAATTTCTGAAGTTTTAAAAAAACAGTGACAGAAAGTTTCGGTGATGTGCTTCGTCTGGTCTATTTAAATTCAATCGTGTATCTCTTATGCTATTATTTTTAGTTCACTATATTACCTACTATTATACATCCTAATTTTGAATTTATATATATGCAGAAATTATATTATGATGGGTAAGAGCCTGGATTATACCTCATGAACCTTTGAACAATGGCCTTCATTATACCCTATGTGGCATTATTG
This sequence comes from Trachelipus rathkii, assembly GCA_015478945.1. Lineage (NCBI taxonomy): Eukaryota > Metazoa > Arthropoda > Malacostraca > Isopoda > Trachelipodidae > Trachelipus > Trachelipus rathkii. Next base: position 40,812 of record JABUQX010121023.1, read on the forward strand.
ACTATCTATATTTCTAAAAGTAAATTATTAATATATTCTTGTATTCATTTATTAAATTGGTCAAAAGTTACTCTAACAACCCTAATCTTCTGAACCCGGCCGATAACTGTTTTTCTGGAAGAACAGATTTCACCCACCAACTCATCCCATTTACTCGATTTCCCACAATCTCGTATAACTATTATTATTTATGATATTCCGTTAAATAATCGTTATTAAGTTGATCTTGTAGGTTGCGTGAATATTTTTCTTGAAGTTCATATATAAATTATTTTATTTTCTTAATATTATTATCGTTATGTTATTTTCATTTACTTTATAATAATTATATTATTAATTTTTCTTTGATCATTATGATTTTATTATATAAGTATTTGAAAAGAGATAAATAATAATTATCAGATTGGGTGTCCTTTTAATTTTTGTTTGTTTTAAAGCTCTTATTTATTATTATTATTTTTATAATGATATCATTCATTTTTATTATTATTTAATTATTAGTTAATTTATTATTATTATTATCCATTTATCAATTAACATTATAATTTAAGATTTATTATCATGCTTATTTTGATCTTATTATTACTTTAGATGTTATTTTATTACTTACTTATTATTTAATTTAGCTTAATTATTTCTAAATTTATGAATTATTATTATTAATTAACATAATTATATAATTTTTTATTATTTGTTTTAGACTATACTTAAAAATTTTTAATTTATTATTACAATATATATATTTATTTAAATATTATAAGAATTATATAATTATGTTATATTATGTATTTATAATAATAAACATCATATATTATTTTTATAATACATAAAATCCTTTGTTAAAAATCGAGGATATATTTCTTACAACGAATTAATCTTTAATTTCTTTTCTTTTTTATATTTATTGCACTTATGTCTTAACGCTATACTTAAATTATTATATCTTTAATTCCATATCTCAAGATTTACAAAAAATACTCGTTCTGAATAATTTAAATACGCAAACGTTTGTGATTTGGTCCCTAAAAAATTTTACATTTTTTTTTAGGTCAGACTTTCTTCTTCTGTTATTATATAATTCTTAAGTATGGTGAGCGAACAACACCTACCGGAATTTGGCAAAACCAAGTCATCACTAGGTAGTAAGCTGAGTTATATAACTTAGTATACCATAATATATATTTTATTATAATTATATATATATAACATTATAATATCATTATATATATACAATATATATTTATATGATTTATAACATTATTATTTATATATATTTATTTTTAATAATAATATCCACAGTTCGCCTATTATTTATTAATATCATATGCATTATGCATTATTTTATGCTAATTGTATTAATTTCACAAGTATATAATAGTACATATACAATCTATCATACAATCTATGGTTAATAATGATGATACTAACTAGTGAGGAGAGTATGTCACTAAGGACGAACTTAACATTCACAAATAACATTATTATTTATTTATATTAAATTACTATACTTATAAACATACTCAGTAAATTTATTATTACGTATCGAGAGACCGTTAGTATACTATATCATTACCTAACTATTATTACATGGTTACACCTACGGATAAATATTTTATTATATATGATTTAGATGATATATATAATATATACTTAATCTTCTCATATATTCTTGAGGTCCGGAATCAGCAATTATATTAAATCGAACCTCTGATAAATTATTTATTAGAATATTAAGTTTCGGATATTTTTTATTACGCGATTTAAATTTCAAAGTTTTATTTTTTGGTTTAAAAAAAGTAAATAAAAAGGTTTTTATATTTGGGATGTTGGGATGATGAAATCAAAAGAAAAAAAAAACCTTCCGGTGTGCTTGCAGGGCAACAGAACGGGTCACCAAAGAGAGGGTGACGGGCGTATAGAAAAATATAAAAATCCAAAATTTTCCAAATTTTTAAGTTAAGAAGTAAATGAGTTCTACATTTCAATTTATTAAATCAGTAACTACTTATTTTGTATTTATAATATTATAACATTAATTTTATTATTCAAATACATTCATTCTAACTCTAATATTAGTATATCATTATTTTATTATTATTTCTATAATATTATTTCACTATTATGTTAATATCCTTCATATAATTATATATTCTATTATTAATTATTACTTAAGTTTATTTTCTTATTATATTTAAATTTATTTAATTTATTTTATCATTTTCTTCAATTTCATTTATTATATTTATTATTATTATTATTTTTATTATTATTATTATTATTTTTTTTGCTATTTTTATTAATACTATTATTTTTTTTTCGATTATTATCATTCTTTTCATTATTAATTAATTTACTTATTTTTTTTTTAATATTTATTATGTATGTTATTTATTTAAATAGTTATATTGAATTGATTATGATTATTATTATTATTTTATTTTATTTATTATTATTTGTTCCAGGGACTAGTTTACACCGATTCATTATGAAATTACCAAAGTACGTGCATGCGCATGTCAAACCTGTATATTATTATTCCATTAATAATATAGATTATTTGAGACCTCCAATTCTATTCACTTTATTTAATGTTTCCTTTCTATCAAAATCATTTGTTATAGTGTATTATTAATCTTTCCTACTATATTTTAATTAACACTGAAGAATAATTTTAATTTAATCTCTTGTCGAATTATAAATCCTATGACTCCTTCTTTCACCTTATCGCGTAGCAAGGTATTTAATGAAAATCCGCTTTTCCTTATAAATTTAGAATATAATGAAAGAATCTACCTTGCTGTAAAAATAGTTTTGGTATAATGTTTTAATTAGTAAAGACAAGGCTTTTATAATTAAATTAATGTTACTTTTATTATGCCGTACTCTTCTTTAGTAAAAAAAACCAGCAAAATAAAGAGAAAATATACAACAAGCTAAAAAAAAAACGATTCGAAGATGCCAAATATAATCATATTATAAGAATATGACGACATTCTCTCCAGGCGTCTTTTGTTTTATTTCCCTCTATTTAAATGTTAATTAACGGGGAATATCGCAAACAAAATTTTCTAAGGTCTGTTTAAATAATGAAGGGATATAGTAATACTTAGTATATATATATATATATATATATATATATTATTCACTATAAAAGATATATATCATAAAAATTATGTATACTATATACTATATTAATATTATTATAGCTATTCAAGAAACTATAATATATATATATAAGTATTATTGGTGAGTACAAAATAAATCTATATCATAATTTACATAAAATTAAGGATAATATATATATTTAATTACTTTTAGGGCATTATTGGGTATCTAATAATATAATCTTTATAGCCAATCTATATATATTATATATATATATATATATATATATATGCGAACATTAAGCGCTATTAGAATACGCTAATATATATATAGAGTGCGTATTTCATTTATCATCATATAATACTTCATCTCTAATTATTAATATTCATATAACAGTAATACGCGTATGTATATATATTATATATTATACAGTATATTATATATATACTAATATTATATTATTATATATATTATATATATATAATATATATATATATAAATATAATATATAATATTATATTATTATATTATTAATTCTGTATATATTATATAGTAGTCACCCGAAGGAAGATCTGATAAACTATCCTCTAAAGTCCGAAACGTATATAATTAGATATTATATATATATATATAGTTAAAATTATATTAGTATATTATATATATTATATATAATAGTATAGCTATTGAACTATATATTTTTAAAAAGATAAAAGAGAAATCTGAAATGGGCATAAGCATAATGATGATATATATATTATATATATATATATATAAATATATATATATATATATATATATATATATAATATATATTTCATATAATTTTTAAATTTATCGTATAATGATCTCTATACAACTCCAATATAATTATTCTATTATATTTATATCACCTGCTTAAAAAAATATATATATATATATATGTATATACCTATTATATATATATTTATAGTATATATATATATATATATATATATATATATATACTATTATATACAGTAATTATATATATATATATATATATAATATATATATATATATATATACTATATAGTATATATATAATATATATAATATCATAATATAT
>JABUQX010121023.1:50000-55000 GCA_015478945.1 Trachelipus rathkii
TGACTGCACAGATCAAATTTATTTACAAAATTAGAAAATATTTTGATAGCTATCGATGTAATGAGTAACTTTACAGAGATTAGTAAGTATGGACTATGATTCGCGAACTTGCTCTCTAACTGGTTTGAAAAATCATCAAGAAAATAATCCCCATATCTTTTCATTTTAAATTGATTCTCACAAGAGGCATTATTATTTCTTCATTATCAGAAAGCAGAAGCTCTGTTGCAGCTTCCAAAATGCTTGAAAATGTTTCGTTGATGTTTGCTTGAAAATCCTTCTAAACAAACATCACATTTTCAATATGATTAAGAGCAGTTGCTATCACTAATTATGGAGAATGCACTGTAATACATAATGGAAGAGTGTTTGAGAACAAAGTTAAAGACATAAATAAATAAACTTATAACAAATTTGCTTTTGCTTACAGCAGTGGTTCCAAACTTTTTCAGCTTGTTACCCAATTTAACTACCCCATTAAGCAAATTACTCTTTTTACAAAATGTTGTCAACATTAATATATATAGCTAAATTAAAACACAAGAGATATTTTCGTATATTTATTTTATTGTAGCAGTGTGCTTGAACATTGTGCATCCTAATGACTATTGGCAAAGTCCAAAAAACATCAGTGGGATGGACGGAGTTGCATATTTGAAGCTAGTTAATGAATTCTTGGCTTCGTGGTTGAAAGTGATAGCCTGTCATCGTTTGAAACATTCAAGGGAGTCCTCTTTTTTGTTTTAATCCCCAGCACAGTTGAGAATCCCTTCTCGCAGAGATACTTTGTTGAGAATTATTCCAACAACTTCAGGGTTCTATTGGACAGAGTTGCGAGTCAGCTAGTCGGGAAATCCAAAAGGATTCTGCATTTTGGTTTTTTAATTCAATTTTCAAGGCTTCATTGGCTCACATTGTAATCCACTTCTACTTTGCAGGGAAATCATCATGAATGGCATCATCAGGTGCAGAGAAGAGATGAATGATCCACTGACGATTGGCTGTTTCTTGGTCACTGTCTGGAAAGTAGCGATGCATGTTTGTTTCAAACCCCTTCAAATGCTCACTCATTTCTTTGTTGATCATCTGTAGAAGTGATCCAACATTATTCTCCTCAACAAACCGGTCTAGGGTATGGAACTGGACTATCACTCCACTCTCAAAGCGCCGAATCCAGAGTTCAGTTTCCCCAGAAATGCAGTCAGAGTTTGATGTGCAGCAATGACAGTCGTGTTCCGACCCTGGAATTGCAGATTACCATTGTTCAGCTCCGCAAATATGTCAGTCAAGTAACATAGTCGAGCAAGCCACTCCTTATCAGTAAATTTGGTAGCAAAAGGAGATCCTTTTTGTTCCAGGAATTCCTGAATAGCCTTTCGGAGCTCGATGACTCGACGTACAACGTTGCCTCGTGACAACCAACAAACATGGGTGTGGAAAGCAGAACTTCATACTGCTCTCCCATTTCCTTGCACAGCTCCTTGCATATAGGCGAATTCAAATCCCTTGACCTGATGAAGTTGACGATTTTCAACACATCTTCAAACCCTAATTTCAGATTACCAGGCAGGCTTTTCGATCCAAGAGAGTACCGATGAATGATGCAATGATCTACAGAAATTTCTGGATTTCTTGTATGAGGCTCCGTAATCTACGATGACCACCCATCATCGACGGTGCTCCATCGACGGAGACCTGAATTAAAAATAAAATTTATTATAGTTCTGATAGTTGGTCATTTTTACTTATCTTTTGTGCTATAATTATATGGTTTTAATGTAATTAAATTTAAAAGACATTTAGTTTACAAGACATTTAAATAAAATTAAAAACATCTCTAACTACCTGTTGAACGCTTTTCAACCCAATCCATTCTCGGTAAAGAAACTGTTGATGATATTGAAGATATCTTCTCCCTTCGTGGTTGTCAGCAGATCCTCGCATAATAGGAACTCTTTGATCGTGTCCTGGCGGACGTAACGGACAAACTCAAGGAGAGGAGCACAACTGGAGGAGCACAAATTGCAAAGAGAATTTGTTGTATGAAGTTTCTTTGATTTCCGTTGTAACTTGAGACAGGATATCTGATGCCATGTCATCGACTCGTCGGCGGATTATGTTGTTTGATAGAGATATGGCACTCAGTTTCTTCGCTTGATCCTCCCCACTTTCCTTGATTACCATCTCATACGCACAAGGCATAATCAGATTTTCCACAATGGTGTGGCATTTCTGTTGTTTGGTAATTTTATCTCAACATAGTAGGATGATTCAACCGCAGCCTGAAGCTTTTGGGTTTGATTTGCAGATGAACCAAACTGGATATTCTTCAGTGCTACATTACAGCGCTGAAAATAAGCCTGATTCTGAATTTGAAGATTTGGAGTCCAATTCTGCAGGTGTTCTGAGAGTTTTGATGGCTTGAGGCTTTCATTTGTCAACACTTTGTGACATACCACAAATTGTGGCCGATCCTTTCCACCAGAAGGTAGGTTCACAAACCCACAGTTTGGGAATCAATAGCTTACAGACTTGAAAAGTTTTTTGAAAAAGGTTTAATATCTTGATCCATTCAAGCTCCTCTTAAGCTTCAACAATGCTTTAAAAATTTCATTAGATCGTAACAATCCATCAAAATTCTCCACCAACCTTATTTCGCCCATTCGTGAGAGTTTTGTCCATTTTGTGTCTGGGAAAATCTTTTCTATTTTTTCCTATTAAATAGTAGTCGGCCTTGGCAATCTAAAATAACATATAGTTGCATCTTTATAAAGCAAAGTTTTAATGTGTTGTACTTCACATGGATGTGAACAGCAATGAACATCTAACGAAGCTGGATATTTTCGACAGCTTAAACACCTCTAAAACATTTCTTCATTGCTTTTACACCATCTTATCGTTGTCCAATCAGAAAGTCACAACTTGTATCAAAATTAGAAGTATTACCTTGGATAGAGATAAGGAAACAAATTACCAGTTAGAAGCCACATGGGCCTATCGAGACTGTCCCAATGAACTAAATAATTATCAAATAAATGCCCATGCAACATACACAACCTACGCCACACCCTAAGGCCTGTCACTTTTCTAAACAAAGGTCAAAACAATATATATGCCAACTACTACTAGAAGTAAAAACTATTTCTAAGGTTTATGTTAGCCACAATACAAGTTTTAATAAGTTTATTGTGATACCGGTAGCTACAATATGCAGTTTACATTAATAACTAGCTAAAAACCCGTCACTTTGGCTACATCAGAATATACTATGTGATGCCCAAACCATCCATATACCTATCCAATCATTTCTTTAATGTTGCAAGTGAGTAACACTCAACAACCTCCTGCTGGAAACCAATCCAAAAAATTTACAACACTATTACAGAATGAATGTTTTCTTACATCAAGGTTACACGTCCTCCTATTTTCTTATTGTGTCCCCTAGTCTCCTGTCCGTGGTCTACTATAAAGGATTTATTGGTCTCAATATTATCAATGCATGTAAATATTTTATAGACTTGTATCATGTTCCCTGTGAGAAATCGCCTTTCTAAAAAAAACATTCCTAACTCCTTCAGCCTCTCCTCATAGCTCTTACCCTTAAAGCCAAAAATCATCCTTGTTGAACTACGTTATACTCTCTACAGCGTACTTAGTTCTTTTCTTAAATAAGGTTGTGCGCAATACTCTAATATAGCTATTATACAGCTACTTATAACTTTGTTAGTTTTGTAAACCATATCGCGATTTATTATACCTAACATCTTATTAGCTTTATCCCTTGCTTCCAAACACTGATAGCTACTTTCAGATTGCAGCTTATAAGTACATCTAAATGTTTTTTTTTGGTCCACATACTCAAGCCAATCCCCATTCATATCATAGTTAAATCTTTTATTTGATTACCTAAATGAAGAAACTTACACTTTTTCCTATTAAAATTCATTTTCCACTTATCTGTCGACCTAAGAAGTTTATTAAGATCATTTTGAATCTTTATATATCTATTATTATTCCTCACACAGGTAGAAACTTTGGTATCATCTGCAAACTTGGAAAACTTACATTTAAGCCCCCTGATCTATATATATATATATATATATATATATATATATATATATATATATATATATATATATATATATATATATATTATATAATATATATATATATATATATATATTATATATATATATATATATATATATATATATATTATATATATATATATATATATATACATATATATATATATATATATATATATATATATATATATTATAATATATATATTATATATATATTGATATATGTGTAATAATATATATTGCTAAGCATATATATATATATTTATATATATATATTATTATTATATATATATTATAAATATATATACATATATATATATATATATATATATATATATATGCATATTAAGGTTAAGATATATATAGCAAGAGTATAGATATGCTGTTATTATATTATGATATATATATATATATATATATATATATATATATATTTATATATATATATATATATATATATATATATAAATATATATATATATATATATATATATAGGGTTGTATATATATATATAAATATATATATATATATATATAGGCTATTTATAAGTGGTTAACTCCAGGAGCAGCAAAAATCAATAATTAATGTATCGTTATTTTAATAATTTTAGAAAACAGAAAGAAGATATTCGAGTTACCTAACCTAATCTAACCTAACCCTAACCTAATCTAACCTAACCTAACCTAACCCAACCAAACTTAACCTAAATTAACCTAACCTAATTTTAACGGAGTCAACCACTTATAAATGTTCATATATATGAGTGATATATATATATATATATATATATATATATATATATATATTGGGTTGTTGTATATCTATGTTATATGTATATATATATATGTTGCTATATATATATTATGATATATATATATATATATATATATATATATATATATATATATATA
>JABUQX010121023.1:57500-65000 GCA_015478945.1 Trachelipus rathkii
GCAAAGATCCATTGAGATTTTAAGCTTCCTCACGTTGCAAAATAAAATCGCTTTTGAAGATTTTAAACATAGGTGGCAGAGGTGTTGAGCAGCAGCAGCACAGGCAGCAGCAGTTACTAAGGTTGGTTATTGCTATGCCATATATACATATTGTTACATATAGAAGAAGTATAAAGTATATATATATTAGAAGAAGATATATATATATATATATATATATATATATATATATATAAAACTCTTAAGATTTTTTTCTATACAAATATATATATATATATATAAAGAAATACAAAATATAAAAATTATATATATATATATATATATATATATATATATATATATATATATATATATATATATATATATATATATATTATATTATATATATATATATGTATATATATATATTATGTTAGTTAATATATATATATATATATATATATATATATATATATATGTATGTATATATATACTATCTTACGTCCATTTCAGCTAAAAATTGTATACTCAAATAATAATAATAATTATAAATAATAATAATAATAATAATAATAATAATAATAATAATAATAATAATAATAATAATAATAATAATAATAATAATAATAATAATAATAATAATAATAATAATAATAATAATAATAATAATAATAATAATTAAATTGTTAGATCAAGAATGTAATTTCATCTTAAAAGTTAAGCTTTCAGATAAAATTGATTCTTGCTTCTTCCAACAATTTACACATACCTTTTAATAAAGAAAATATTAATTTATATATATATATATATATATATATATATATATATATATATATATATATATATATATATATATATATTTAGAGTAAGTGGGTATTTATATATCTATATATATATATATATATATAAGGTGAGTGGGCGGCGCGATTTACATGCTATAAGATAGGAGGATTGTTAACATATACAGGGGAAGAATGACTTTTGAAATCAAATTTATATATAGCATGTACATCGTGTTACATTTTAGCCCCTCAATCACAAGCAAATTACTTGTAATTTTATTTTATTTACATGCTAATAGAACATTTGGTTTCATCCTGCTTGGTTCCTTCTTCGGTTGTTGACTCTCTAGGTGAATCCAAAGTTCCATCGCTGAATGATCGGCTTAGGTAGTCTGCTATCACATTATCTTTGCCGCTAATGTGATTTAAGATGAATCTATATCTTTGCAAAAAAAAGTGACCACCTCATTATCCTTGAGTTCTGATATTTATTTTTGTTCATGGCAGTCAGGGGCCGGTGATCCGATTGTAAGATGAACTCCCTTCCGTAAAGGTACGGCTCGAACTTCTTAATTCCAGTAACAATCGCAAGCGCTTCCTTCTCTAAAGTCGAGTACCTTTGCTGGGTCCCTGAGAGTTTCTTGCTGTCATATGCCACTGGGTGTAATATGCCGTTATCTTCCTGAAGGAGGACAAATCCGAGTGATGAATCTGACGCGTCCACCTGCAGTGTGAAGGTCTTATCTAATCTTGGCATTTTTAGTATGGGCTTAGAACTCAATGCTTCTTTTAGTTTCACGAACGCTTCTTGGTGCTTATTCTCCCACCTTACTTTTGTAGGTTCTCCCTTTTTGGTGAGATCTGTGAGAAGGGCGGCGACCCTCGCGTAGTCTTTTACGAAGTCCTGGTAGTATCTAGTGAGACCTAAAATTGAACGCACCTGTTTTTGTTTTTAGGTGGCTCCGTCTTCATGATTTTGACTACATTATCTTCGTGGAGACCCTTGTTTCCATTTCCAATATGGTGACCAAGAAATTCCACGTTGGACGACGCAAACTCACACTTAGTGGGGCGTATCGTGAACCCTTCTTCTTTAAGCCTTTTAAGTACGTTCTGAAGCGTATTCAAATGATCAAGCCAGGTCTGGGAGTGGATAATGATGTCGTCGATGTAAAAGTCTACATCATTATACCCATCCAGTATTCTCCGCATGGCTCTCACAAGTGTAACACTCTCAACTAATTTCACAAACTGATACCTCTTTTCTTTATTCTTTCTGTGTACTGTCTTCTTGCACTCACCTACATCTTAAACACGTATCATACTCCAGTATCTTCTGATCATTTCATACATTTGTCCCACACTACAGCTATTTTCAACATTTTTATCACTATCTTGACTCCACTTCTTCCTACATGCTTCTACATACGCACTCGTATATTTCTCTTCGTATGATCTCCCTTCTTTCATCATATCATTTTCAAAAATTCTTTTGTATCCTTCCAAGTATTTCTTACATTTCTCTTGACGTGATTTTCCTTTTTTCATCATATCATCTTCAAACTCATTGAGGTCTCCTCTCACATATTTCTTCTCAAACTCTGTATTACGCCCTTCAATTTTGGTAAACGCCGGAGCCACTTCTTTGTAACTACATCTTCGTTCTACTTTTTCCCATCTCTCCTCGTTTACTCCTTTATTCCTATAACTACTCTCATCATTCATTTTTCTTCTTTTTGTCAAAATTTTACGACATACCATAATCACCATTTTCTTTAATGATTCTATGAAATCTATTCTTCTATTATTTTTATCTTTAGCTCGTGGGCACTCTTGATTTTTCTCTACCCAATAATACTGTTGAATATATTCTCCTATTGCCTCATTACATTGTGACATTTCTTCACATCTTTCTTCTTTTTTATCGTCTTTATTTTTCTCTTGTTGGCATATCATATCTTCCTCTCCAATCTTAATGTCGCTTGGGCTTTCTTTTTGTATAGGGAACTGAACCATATCTGATAAATTATTATCCTCTTCATCTTCTGCCCTTAATATTATCGCCGATGTATCTACTTCATTCTGGCATTCTTTTGGCGCCTCTTGTATGACCCTCTCCGGCTGACTTTCTAACACCCTTTTATACAAGATGCCATTTACTAAAATATATTCTTTCTCATCTTTTTCAACTGATCTCCATATTCTTTGAAGAGTAACGTCATCTTTTTGTCGCTCTTTGAAGACTTCGCGGTCGCGCATTAACTCTACTATTTGTCCATCATGCGCCTCTTCTATCTCATTTACTGCTGCGACATTATATGAATCTGAATTATCTACATGGGGCACTGTGCTATACTCTTGTATGGCACTCTCTTCTACACTGTCATCTTGACACTTATTATTAACAAAATTATTTACAAACGTTGTCCCTGGGACATCCGATACTTTGGTATCGCTCTCAATAACATCATGTGGCTCAACAGAAATTTCAGCATTTTCTTCTTCTACAATAACTGCATTTTCCATGGTGGAATCTTGGGACTTCTGACTATAGCACATTTGTGCTTCCGCGGGTGATTTTGTTCTCTCTTCAACTATGATTATCGACTGTTGATTAGACGGTTCTTCCTCCATTTTCTGATCAACTTCCTTTCTCGCCCTTTCTGAAATATAATCTTGCTGGTCGGCGTTGCGCCTTTCCTTTGATTCTTCAAGTGAATCCTCCTCAGCTCGCTCTACAATGGGGAATAACAACTCCTTCTGAGCTGCTCCGTCCTGTACGTTACAAGGACCATGACACTTAGTCGCTTCCCATGTGAGGTTTGGCTGATATGGGGGTAATGCCCCATCGATATTCCCAATGACAAGATCATACACGACCTCTGGCAGCACTGCTGCGGTCGTTTTACCCACAAAATAAGGGGTATCTAGCACTACATTTGCGAGTGGAACTTCTCTTGCCGTACTATCCAACAATCTCATGGTTGTGTGTGCTCCAGTATAGCACTCCTCTGGTACGTATTTCTCACGTACAACTACAAAATTACAACCGCTATCTCGGAGTATCTGTACCCGATATCCGTTCACAGTCCCATATGTTATTGGTAAATGGTGCGAATATTTATCAGTTTCGCTCACCATAACTGTATCTGTAGGGAGAGACGGTTCTTCACCTGAGTTTCTCAGGACTTTTCTTCCTTTTCTGAAATCTCCGGACGCTGCCGTACTTTTTCCGTCTTCCCTCTGTGTTATTGTAGTTATTGTAATTCCTGCCACTATTATTGAAGTAGGGAGGTGCCTTGCAATCTCGTGCCAAGTGCCCTCTCCTAGAACATCTATAGCAAGTGACCACTGCCCTCGGTTCACTGCTACTGCGACGGTGTTCTCGCCTGTCGTTGCTCCCGCTGTTGCTCTTTGCTCCATTGTTAATTGGTCGTGATGTATGTTGGTTTAAGGTCTTGGTGTTATCGTTTCTGTGATAACTTACATTATTTCTCGCTTTGTAATTACTATTGCTGCTGTGACTACTATTACTACCGTGACTCTGATTAAGTGCCTGAAGTGACGTTAAATTGCTGTTATGTGGTTCTAAGTAGTTTTCAGAACTGACTATTATTTCATCTATATCTTTTTCATTCTTCTCCTTTAAATAAGTAGCAAGCTCTTTCGGCACCGTATTTAAATATTTATCAATAGAAAAGAAATTTATAAGATCGTCAGCGGTCATTTTCACTTTTGCCGCGGTCACCCATTTTCGAAGTGCTTCGACGATCTTCCTGATATACACCCTCGGACTGTCATCCTCAGTCGGGCTCATACTTTTATACTTTGTACAGTATCCACTTTCGGTGAGGTTATATCTGATCAGCAATGCTCTTTTTAAGTCTTCATAATTCTTAAGCTCCTCTACCGTAAAATTATTGAATACCTGAACTGCTTTCCCAGTTAAGAATGATCCGAGTACTAAGGCAAATTTTTCTTTCGGCACATCATTCATCTCCGCTTGCTTTTCGAACAATAACAAATATTCTTCAATATCATTGGTCTTTTCGTCGAAGTTAGGAAGCTTTAATTTCGGAAATTTGCTGGCATAAGGGACGTTATTTGTATTAAAAGAGCTTTGTGAGGAAGTTATTGCAACATCATGTTGTCTCTGGCGGTCTTCCGCATCCAATTTCATCTTAAGAAATCTTTCCTCTGACTCTCTTGCGCTTTCATCGGCTTCAAGTTTTGTTTTACGTTCATCGGCTTCAAGTTTTGCTTTACGTTCATCAGCTTCAAGTTTTGCTTTCTGTGCATCGGCTTCAAGTTTCTTTTCTTCTAGCGCAGCAGCTACTTTCTGTTGTTCCAGCTCCTTTTCCATTTGAAGCTTTTGTAATTCTATTTCTTTGGCTAGCTTTTTCTCCTCCATCTCTTTAGCTAACTTTTTCTCCTCCATCTCTTTAGCTATTTCTTTGTCTTTGATTCGTTCCTCCCTCAGGAGATTATAAGCTTCCTGACCAGAAATTCCTAGTGCTTTGCACATAGCTATAAATTCATCGTTAGATGCCATCTCCGATGTTTTAAAGTAAAATTTACCTGCACGTAAAATGTCACTTTTCTAAACGCATGAGTCAAAGCAAATTTTTCTAGTGCTTTTTCCACTTTGATCCCCACCCGGATCAACGTGCATGTAAATTTTAACAAGCTTTTAACAAATCTCTCAAGATATATATATACACAAGTGCTTTCATCCTAGTTAGCACAATAAAATTTAATAGAGTTTTTTATATATATATATATATATATATATATATATATATATATATATATATATATATATATATATATATATATATATATATATATATATATATATATATATATATATATATATGTTATATAAAAGATATATATATATATATAAGAAAAAGAAGATTATAAAAACTATAAAACATTTAATAATCTTGTAAAAATATTTAATGTTAAAAAATTATTTTTCTTTCTAAACAATAGAATATGAAATAAAATATGCAATGATGGAAAGTTCACAATATAGAGCAGTTGGTAAAATCTGATATTGGCTAAAAAGTACTTCTTTGGGTTCTAAGGCAAATTTGTCAACCATTGTTTGAATAAAATAATCATAATTGGTCAAACAGAAATTTTCTATGTACACTCATCATAGCCAGTCCGTTTAACCTGTCGTCTTCCCTAAAAGTACTTCGCAGCCAAGTCTTGATCCTTCGCAGAGTACTGAAAGAGCGCTCTACTACTGGTGGTGCATTTATTAAGGAGAATGTCATCAAAGCCTTTTTTTCGTCAATGGAAAGTGAAAGCGTCTGCCTTCTTTAAGACTTGGAGACAACAAGATCTCTTAGTTCTTCACTACTCAGTTTCTTGTCCTTCCACTTGTACCAAAGTTCTAGCTCTTCTTCTATGCCTTCTAAGTGGTGAAAACCTATAAAAATGAAGCTGTCTTTTCCTTTAACTCATCGATTGTCTTTGAGTAGCATGTGAAAGGATGTAGATATGTCACGTAGGCTACAGGTGTATTCAAGAAAAACGTACTCCAAAAGAAGAGGGTTATAGAACTAGATATGAGCAGTTGCTGATCTTCTCCAGCACTGCGAGACGAGCCACAACAAGTCGTTGGGCCAAAGCTGCTGCCTACCAAAAATCCATGGTATATTCAGACCAAGTCCCAGTTGTTTCGGTGATTTGATTAGCTTCTTTTAACACTTCATCGGTGATTTTTCTTCATCTCTTCCGATGGCTCCTAACTACTTCCATAATATGTTGAAAATGTGCTATGAGGTTTTAACCCGATATCCAAGGTCTTGGGATTGAGAGCATTTACATTAACTGGCTCTGCAACATCAGAGTACTTGCAATCAATATCATAGCCATGGGATGAATGACGACTATGCCACGAATGCAACTGGAAAGCGCCTTTTTCTTTTTGTGGCGGTATTTTCCATCGGAAAAAGATTTAAATTTGTATCATTTTGCAATGGGGCCATGATCCTTAACACTGATGACTGTGTTGTTCACTGATTCGGTCTGGCATAGGCTTAAGAAAGCCATAATACCTTTCTTCTCAAGACCGACTCACGAAAAAACGTAATAATGTCCTTTATAGTTCACACAGTATTGTCTGGCATTGTGTTCAAATTATTTACTACGATTTTTAGTTGTGTGAAGAGCAAATAAAGAAATGGGTCTTTTTATACTTTTTTCCACATTAAAGGTGATACCTCCTTCTTGCCAGACGACGTAGAACAGCATCGAAACCCAAGCCCACGTATTTCTCGGGATCCGTTTCGGTTTGACGTACTTGTCAATGGCTTTTCAAATATTTTTGCATCAAGGCTTTCAGTTCTAGAAACTAATAAATTTCTGACTTCACATCGGACCTTTGTTGAAACAGTCTTCAAATCTATGATAATTTTAAGTTCCTTTCCCAGAAATGAACAGCAAAGCCATCTTGCTAGTAAGCTGCGCTATCGTCAATGTCTATTAACGCGATGCTTTCCTTTTATAGTAGTACCCATTATAGAGAAATGATCTCATTCTTGGATCTCAAGACGATTGGTATGTGGCATTTTTCTTCCCTTTTCAAAAATGGTTTTCAATGACTGATCTCCAGCATCTATTCGTAAGCGGCGACAAATCTGCAATGACTTCCCTTATCATGATGCTTACCCCGAAGCGGTAAATCATGCGTACCAGAAAATGTCACACATGAAATTATTGAGAA
>JABUQX010121024.1:2500-11624 GCA_015478945.1 Trachelipus rathkii
GAATCTCTTTCACATCGCAGTTTTTTTTCCTCCATTTTTTTTTATGATAGTGAAAATAAAAGAGAAAATTCTCTCTTCTGGAAAAGTACGACAAAGCCACATCCGCATTTAGAGAAAGAGCCACTTTGTCTTCTCTAGGCTTGCAACGTGACCTCTAAGCTAAGGAGCATCAAAATTAATTGTCTTCAGGCTGGGTTGAAGGATCCAAGTATTAGCAAATAAACTCGGAGGAAAACATCTATGAATTTACTTGTTGTCCTCATATATATATATATATATATAATATATATATAGTATATAATATATATATATTATATATATGATATATATATAATATATATATTTATATATATATAACTATATATATTATAATATTATATATTATATATATATATATTATAATTAGTATTAATACTATACTATATATATATACTATATATATATATAATATATATATATAATATATATATAGTATATTATAATAATATATATATGATATTATATATTTGTTGTCTCAGGTATAGTATATATATATATATATATATAATGTAAAAGGTTAGGAATGTTTCTGAGTAATCCCTATATTGATAATGCACATTTTTCTTAACATTCATTTGTATTGGTTGGCATATGCAGGAATCTAAGTGTTGTATATTTTTTGTGACCAGACTGCGCTTGCATGCTTACGACAAACAGAGCCATTTATCGCTGCCCACAGTTTATATATATATATATATATATAAATATATATATACTATATAGTATAGTATATATATATATATATATATATCTATATATATATAATATATGATATATATATATTTATATATATATTATAGATATAATAGGTATATATATATATATATATATATATATATATATAGATCCTCTTCTGTTTTACGACTTCGTCATTTTTTGGAATTTTTTTTTAGTTTTTTTTTTTTTTTAAATTTTCTAAGTATAGATCTATATAATGAATTTCAGGTGTAACGGACATGATTCAAAAATATATAGGACCCTTTTACGTTTTTTACGACTCCGTCAGGTTTTATTTTTTTTTGTTTTGTTTTTTTTTTGTACTCAAGGGAATACCCAAGGGTAAAACCCAAAGATGGCAGGGAGTTGGGGTCTCTCGTCCTTCCGGGGGAACTACAGGGTAGGGACTAATTCCCCCCCTCACGGGGAGGGTCCTCGGAACCCCCGTCTTTTGGTAATTTGGGTGTCCGACGAGGGGTTCTCCTCCCTCCCGTCGGGGATGGAAAACGTCCCCCTCTTGGCTGTCGGGTCGAGCCCCCTAAATTTTTTTTTTTAGTAATTATTTTTACTATTTTTATAATAAGCCTTATACAACGACTGGATTCCAATATGTATTGGTTTTTATCCTGTAAGTGCCGGTAACTCTTTCGATGCACGTGATACCATGAGAATTCATTGTGTGGTATCATTTGTAGCACATCATATTAATTAATAAACAAAAAAAACTTACAAACAAAAAAACTGACGGGAGTCGCTAAAAAACAGAAATAGGACATAGTATATATAATGATATATATATATATATATTATAATTATTGTATATTATATTATATTATATAATATTATATTATAATATTATAGGTATCATCTATAATATATATATACTATATAATTATATACATTCCCAGACCTATACAACACTACTACACCTATTACCACATAGTATATTATTAATATATATATATATATATCATATATCATATATATGATAAGTATAATAAAATATCGTAATAAGTAGTCAAGCGTTAGAAAGTGAGTTGTTTATAAACAAGCTTTTTTTGCATGATTTAATTTTTTGCTTGATAAGAAAATAATATGTTTGCTTTGATTTAACGCTGATTCTAATTGACATTTTAATAAGTTTATATCAATATTAATTATTAATTAATGCTGGTTTTTCCTTTTATTGAAAATTAATGAGATTATTAAGCAAATATTTATTAATTTTTTTTTACTTGTCGATTTTTTTTTTTTTTAATTTATTTTTTTTTTTTGCTCATTTTTTTTTTGTAACTATTAAAACTTTTTTTTTTTTTTTCTTTTTACAAATGGTTTTAATTAATAATTTTAATTTGTAATTTAAGAGTTAAAAAAATAAAAGTATTTAAAATAATTAAAATAAAAGGAAATATTTAAAAAAGAAATCAAATAATTAAAGAGATTGGTAATTAAATGCATAAACTGTAACTAGTTTTAAAGCTTTTTATTATTATTATTATTATTTTATTATTATTATTATTATTATTATTATTATTATTATTATTATTATTATTATTATTATTATTATTATTATTATTATTATTATATTTTGAATAATTAAATAAATAAATTTAATTATTATTATTATTATTATTATTATTATTATTATTATTATTATCCATTTGAAATTAATTGTAAAATTTTAGAAATAAATAACATTTATTATTATTATTATTATTATTATTATTATTATTATTATTATTTTTTTTTTTTCCACTTTAATCTTGATTTACTTTGTGAAATCATAAACATAACTGTGACACCCCAAATAAACTAATTGTGTATTAGTTTATTACATATACGATATGTAATTTACAATAAATACAGTATTATATGCAATCCATACATCAAAGTATATTATTTTAGTTGTGGTATTTTTTCAATTACGTGTGTTAATAATAAATATTTATTAATAATAATTAATTATTTAGGTCCACGTAAGAAGCTTCCAAAATTTAATATTGAGCAGGCGTACCATCGAACACTGTGTGCGCCTAAGATGGTACGCCTGTTGTTTGTGAGTTGTGCTTAAATTGGTTTTTTTTTTTTTATATCGAGCAGAAACATCTAGCTTGTTTTTGTTTTTTGTTTTTTTTAAAGGATGAATCGTGCTTTCAATGAGTCAGTCTGTAGTTTTTTATGAAATTGCCAAGAAGTTTTTTTTAAATGGTTTGCTATTTCTACTACCATTTCAATAAAACAAATAGAAACTCTTATTAACTAATTTAGATGGTACTTATTATATTTATTGATATTGGGATGGTACCAACATAACATACAGGTATTAAAATATTTATTTAGGTAACTTTTCTTATTTCATATATAAATCCGTTCAATTATGTGCCACACTTTAAATATTTTTATATTCGTTATTCAGTGTGGGTTGTAATTTAGTGGCTTTAACTTTGAAATGAGTCATTTGATTTTGTTGTGATAGAGAAATTTATACTTTGTTGAATAGATGAGATTACCTTCTTCACTTCAATCCCTTTGCTGACTTCAGCCTTTATTATCCCTATTTATTTTGTTGTATGTTTAGGTCAATACCTCAAATTATGAACAAGAAAACCTTTTAAGTTTTTATAAGTCTTCTGGTTGAGTGGACAGTATGGGTTTATTCTTTCGTTAGTGTTTTTCATTTCAACTTGAAACCAACAATGTTGCAATAGAAATACCTTAATGATGCAACTGTGAAATAGTACTATTATAGCATAAAAAAAAAGAAAGTTTCGAAATTCTGAAGTGCTTGATATATATATATAATATATATATATAATATATATATATATTTATATATATATACTTATAACTAATATAATTAGTAAATATATATATAATATATATATATTAATATAATATATAGTATATATATATATATATATAATATAATATATATATTATATATATATTAATATAATATAATATAATATCAATGTATAGTATATTATATATACTATATTATATATATAATGATTATTATATAGTATATATAGTATATTGTATATATATATAGTATATATATTAGATATACTATATATAATATATAGTATATAGTTATATTAATATATGAATGATATATGTATATTAAAGTTAAGTTAATATTAATATATATAATATATTATTATTAATATTATATATATTATATATACTTTTATATATCTATATATATATTAATAATATATAAATAATTAAATATAATATATTATTATATAATATTATATGTTATAATATATTAGTGATTCATTAATGATGCCGGTATTAAATTATATTCGTTTCTTATTAATTACTTTGTAATAGACTTTCATACACAGTATATTGAGTTAATTAAAAGGAGTCAATTAATAAAAGTAAATTTATTAATATCCTATGCTTATTGTTATGGAAAAAAAATTAATTCATTAAATTTATAATTCCATGGGAACTGCTCTGGAACAATGCAAGAAACTTTGAAGAATGGAGATGCAAACTAAATTGGACGGAGTTCATACGCAAGCAGTATAATTAAAAATTGTAAGTGTCAAAACCGAAGAAGAAAAACTTTGAAACTGTAAAATATTTATTTTTATATTTAATCCGACCGGAGACTCCGGACATACCAAAAGTCACTTTTCAAAGTTGCATCGCTTAATCATACTCATATATATATAATATATGTGATATATACTTTTATATATACTAATATTTATACTATATATATATAATATTATATTATAATATATTATAGTATATATATATAATATATAGGTATATAGTATATATTATATATATATAATATATATAGTAGTACGAATATATACTATATATAATATAGATATATAATAGTACTATACCTAGGGATATATGGTATATCTACAGAGGATTGCTCCCTTGAATGGTACTTTAATAGTTTTAGTAAGTAATATTATTGGACGAAAATGTAATACATAAAAAGGGGCGAAAATATTTTATTGCTTTTATATGAATTTTTCTAACTTTGTGTCCTGAATCAGACATCATCTCATGTCTTCTTATTAATGCTAGAGGTATTTTTCAGCATGTTGTCAAATATGATAACAATTGCATACTTGTTTATTGAACCAAGGGATGTGTATAGAGTAGAAAACTGAAGAATAAGAACCGAAGGCTAATATATACGGTAAGTGAAATGTTTTAGAAGACTGAAAAAATGATATATTTAGTATTGGGTTCTCTCATCTCTCTCTCTCTCTCTCCTCTCTCTCTTCTCGTCTCTCTCTCCTCTCCTCTCTCTCCTCCTCTCTCTCTCTCCCTCATCTCTCTTTCTCTCTCTCTTCTCTTTCTCGCTCTCTCTCGTCTTCTCCTCTCTACAGCATATATATATATACTGTACACAAGTGCACACATATATATATTATAGCGGTATATGTATTATCTTTATCAATTAGTATTATATATTATGTTTTATTTGTATAACTTTAAATATATTATCCGTAGATTAGGTTTAGTATGATTAGGTTAGGATTGACATGATGTTCTCAGAGACTATTATGTATGTGTCACTTGCAAATACTTAGTTATATAGGTTTTTATGTCTATATTATACCTAAACTATTAGTTTTCAGAGTTATTATCTTGGGTTACTAGTACAATATATTATTAGTTTAAGGTATATACTCGGGTAGTCCTAACAAATTACTTTACGTTATTATGTTAGTCTAACCTAATTAGTTTAGGTTTTTGATGGCGTAGCGCCTAAGACCAATTCAACTGTGGCTCATGTAAACTTGCTAGTACTAAACCTATTAGGTATTGGTGTATTAAAGTTAATTGCCATTACCTTCGCTTAATTGCATTAGGTGTACTTCAGCGAGCGTTGGTCCAAAACGTACTCAAGTTTACCGATTATTCTACACTGTTAGTTCGAACCTATTAGTTTACGGAGTTTAATGTATCGTACGTTCACACTATAATCTATTAGTTCATATTATTAGGTTTTTTAATGTATTGATAGGAAAAGTGGTTATTTTATGTGTTGTAAAAGTCTAACGTATGAGTTTGTAATAATATATTTTTTTAGTTAATAAGCCTAAAACTATTTAATACTGCTATGATTATTAATGTTACTATTATACCGGTTAGTTTTAGTTATCTGTTAGTCTAACTATTAGTATCAAGGTTGCGTTGTGAGTCCTATATTAGTGTTTACGTTATGTAGTGTTAGTCCTAGCCTAATTAAATGTAGTTATCCTCAGGTAATCTACCTATAGTTAGGAATTATTATGTTAGCTCTCACCTATTGTAGTTTAGGTATTAATATATAGTCTATCTATTAGGTTAGCCGTGTATTATGTTAGGGGAGCACCCTAACCTAATAGTTTTGGGATATTATTGCTGGTCCTAAACTATTAGTTTAGTTATTTATTTATCCTAATCGTATAAGTTTAAATTATTAGCTTAGTCCATAACTATAGTTATTTTAGGTTACTATGTTAGTCAAACCTATTAGTTTTAGGTTAGTTGTAGTCCTTTAAACCTATTAGTTGTAGGTAGTTATGTAGTACTCGCAAGCCCACTATTATTTGGGAGGTTTTTAACTAGTTCATCTTCTTAGTTGTTAGGAGTAGCTGATGTAATAGTACTAACGTATTACGTTCCAGGTTATATGGTTAGCCCTATATATATTAAGGTTATATATAGTTATATCATAACCTAATCAGTTTAGGGTATGATGTTACGTGCTGCCGAACCTATTTTTAGCTTATTAAAATGTTGTTCGAACGTACTTAGTTTAGGTATAATTTATTTTAGTTCTAACTATTAGTTTATCTAATCATGTTAGTACCTAATACGATTAAGTTTAGGTTATATTTAGTTTTACGGTCTAGGTGAAGGTTTATATTGATTTTAGTACTAGCCTATTAGTTCGGAATTTATAACATAGTGCCTACTATATTAAGGTAATCATGTAGTCCTAACTATTAGTTAAGGTTATTTTTAGAGTCCCAAACCTAATTGGTTTATGTTGTTATTAGGGTGCTAGCATATTAGTCTAGGTTATTATAAGCGTACCTAACCTAATAGTTAGGGTTATTTTTAATGGTTAGTGCCTCTCAATCAGTATTAGGTTATTATTTTAAGCGTATGCCTATTAATTGTAGGCTATTATGGTATTATTCTAACGTATGATTTTAGGTTAATATGTTAAGGTCCTAACGTATTAGTTTAAGTTATTATGTTATCTAAATCTAGACTAGTTTATGGTACTATGTTAGTCCTAACCGTGATTATCTTGGTTAGTAATTAGTCCTAACCTATTGAGTATAGTTGAGTATTAGTCCTACTTATTATTTAGTTATTTGTGTTGGATTTACAGATAGATTTTTAGTTTAATTAATGTTAAGTCCTAATCTAAACGTATTCGTTAAGGTTTTTAGTTAAGTTGCTCTAACCATATAAGTTTAGGTTTTGTACTAGTCTATGAACCGTGTTGTTCTTGTTATTTATGTGTAGTCACCGGTATTAATTTATGGTTATTATTTTGTCAATATTATTATTTGTTAGTTATTAGTTACCCAAATGCTAGATATTATTAGGTTGTTGTTATGTAGCCTAAACTATAAGCTTAGGTTATTATGATAGTCCTACCTTTAGTAAAAGGTTATTATTTAGTTCCTTACCGGTCATATGTTGTTTAGGTTATTTTTTAGTCGCTAACCTAATAATTTAGGTTTTTTTGTAGTACATAACACTGCTAGTTATGTGTTACTATGTAGGAAACATAATTTCTAGGCTATGTATGTGATTTGTAACCTATTAGTTTAGGTATTTGGGATTTAGACCAAAATAATTAGTTATAAGTTATTATGTTATCACTTAGGACCAATTATTTAGAGTATTTAGTTATTGCCTATCACTGATTGTTGTAGGTAGTTAATACATAGTCTAACTATACGTTTAGGTTATTAAGTTAGTGCTAACTACTAGTTTAGTTGTTCTATTCAATTTAGTCAAACCTAATTTACTTTAGTATTCTGGTTACGTTCTAACTTATTTAGTTCCAGTTTGGTTAAGCTCGGTTAGTTCCTAGACGCCCGATAGATTTGGATTTTCATGTTGTACTTAACGCAATTAATTATTGAATATGAAATTAGTACTAATTTTAGTTTAGGTGTATTATGTTAGTCTAACTATTATGGTTAGGTTATTTATTAGTGTCCAACCTATTATTTAGAAGTAGATGTTAGCCTAACTTTAGTTTATGGTTATTGATAGTTAGGAATTAACCTATTTGTTACGGTTTTTATGTAGTCCCTAATAAATTATAGGTTCTATGTCAGTCCTAACTTTTAGACTTAAAAGGTGAATTATGATTCTTACCTAGTTAGAAGTTAAGGGTTCACTTTGGTTAGTCTAATCAGAACTATTTAGTTTAGGTTATGTTAGCTAAACCGTTTATTCGATGTTAGTCATAACCCTGATTAGTTTAGTTATTATGGTGTGTCTATACTATTCAGTTCGGCTTAATTATTGTTAGTGCTAACTTATTAGGTTAAGGTCTATAAATAATGCTATACTAACTATTTGCTTTATGATTATTAGGTACGTGTCCCAACCTTTAAGTTTAGTAATTAAGTAGCCTAATGTATTAAGTAAGTATTTGTTAGTCTAACATTAGTTTACGGTTATTATGTTAGTGCCTAACCTATTAGTTTACTTTTATATGTTAGTGATTCAACTAATTATTTAATATTATCTCGGTTAGTTCCTAACGTATTATTTAGGTTTAATTGAAGTTTAGT
Organism: Trachelipus rathkii; assembly: GCA_015478945.1. NCBI lineage: Eukaryota > Metazoa > Arthropoda > Malacostraca > Isopoda > Trachelipodidae > Trachelipus > Trachelipus rathkii. The sequence goes on from JABUQX010121024.1 coordinate 11,053, forward strand.
GCCGTACTAATTGATGTATTAGGATTATTATTTTGTCTTAGCTCTAGGATTAGTTATATTTAAGTTCCTAACAGCTATTGTTAGGCGGTGATCTATGTTAGGCTAACCTATTATGTTAGGTTATTATGTAGTCCTAACCAATTTAGTTAACAAATGTTCGTGTGCAACCTAATTAATTATTAATGTATAATAACATAATTATGTAGGTTATTATTTAGTGCCTAACTAAATTGAGGTTTTTATGTTTTAGTTCCCAACAATTAATTAGGTGTTAGGTGTATTATGGTTAGTCATTAACTATAAGTTAGCTATTGAATTAGATTCTAAGCTAATTAGATTATATTCGTTATGTTTTTCTCCTATTAGGTTTAGGTTTTGATGTTTTCCTACCTATTAGTTTGGGTGTGTTATGTTAGTCATAAACCTATGAGTTAGGATTAGAGTTAGTCCTAACTTATTAGTTTGAGTTATTATGTGTTCTTACCTATTATTTTAGGTTATTGTGTTCTCAACACTATTAGTTTAGATTATAAATTAGATTTATCTATTGATTAGATATTTGTAGTACGAAC
>JABUQX010121025.1:2500-5000 GCA_015478945.1 Trachelipus rathkii
CTTAAAATGAAATTGTGAAGACTTAATGCCTAGAGTCAAAATATATATATATAATAAATATATATATTATATATATCTTTTTTTTTTTTATATATATATTATATATATATATATATATAATATATATATATATATATATATATATATATATATTCATTTAGTGAGTATATAGTATAGTATATATATATAGTATATATAATATATATAATAAATATCTTCCTGCTAATTTTCATTATTTAGGCAGTTCTTCGCAGGAAAATGCTGTTGTTGTTTCTATTTCTGTCATGTTGTAAAATTTTGTTCGTCTTCTCACCAATTAACCGTTTCTTTTCTTCTTTTTAGTTTTTAAAATTGTTTCAAAAATTTTTTATTTATACCAATCACTCTTTTAATATTACTTTCACAATCCTTTGTAAGCAGATGCTCTCTTCAGATATTTTTCTAATTCTTTTTTACAAAAACGTCTAAAGAATATGTGACATTTTTCTATTTTTTTTTTTTATTTAAGTAATGTCATTTTTTTTTTTTTCTGAAACCTCTTTGAGTAAGTTACTTTTAGAAGACTTTTGTACTGTCCAATTATTTCTATGACCTTTTTCTTATATTTGTTCATTTTTAATTACATCTTAAATTCAAATATCTTTACATAATTATAGTTATTTCTTGAGAATGTTTAGAGATATATCTCTCTCTCTCTCTCTCTCTCTCTCTCTCTCTCTCTCTCTCTCTCTCTCTCTCTCTCTCTCTCTCTCTCTCTCTCTCTATTGTTTTTACGTAATCATAATTTGAAGAAGAAAGAATATTATTGACATAGATAGACAATTTAATCTAGAATGTTCAAACGTGCTGTTGTGGTTTCTTAGAATGATGCTTTTGTATTTATTATTAATATTTGCTAACAAAGGCATGCTATCTGCCTACCATTTTACCATAAAATAGGAATTTATATATATATATATATATTATATATATATATATATTTAATAATATATATAATAATATATATATATATATCTATATATTATATATTATTATATATATATATATATATTATAGGATGTGTGTGTGTATTAACAGTGCATTGTTGCGCAATTGCAAAGTTTGCACCACTTAGGCTAAAGGATAAGAAGAGATCTAAAAAATGATGAGAGGAAATCACTTCCTTATTTTAAATAATATGATAATAATAATAATAATAATAATAATAAAATAATATATAATAATAATAATATAATAATAATAATCCTAATGCTTACCAATACATTTTTAATAATAATATTCGGAAGGAGCTGTGCGCAACTCATAACCGAATCCTTTGTTGCCAGGTGGTTATCATCATTTGTATTCGCTTGGGGATTGGGTACTATTGGAGCCACTTGGGTGGATGGTTTTTACCAATTGGGCTTTCTTGGGCATTTGTGAAAGGAACTATTGAAAAGTAACTGAATGATTATAATAAGTAAATATATTTAATATATTATATATATAATATTATATATATAATATATAATATATATATATATATATATATATCTATATATAATATATATTATATAATATATTATATATATATATATATATATATAATAGCATTGCGCCTTCGTCTTCACTTCTAGCTATTATATATTGGTATAATTATATAAGAAGTAAGCGCTATCTGAATAATTAATTATTTGAAGTAAATTATAATATTTTTCCATTATTTAACTTATTATTATTATTATTATCTATTATTATTATTATTATTCATTATTTAATTATTATTATTATTATTATTAATATTATTATTATTGTTATTATTATTTATTATTATTATTATTATTATTATTATTATTATTATTATTATTATTATTATTATTATTATTATTATTATTATTATTATTATTATTAATTATTTTATTTGTTATTAAGCATTTCATATGATAGCAATCTTATAAATTTCCGACTTGAAGTCCCAATTTTAATATAGAATTCGACGAAATTTCTTAAATATCTTTTTCGGATCACTTCTTTCTATCTAAACTCAATTTCCTTATCTCAACTCTGCAAATTTCAAAACATCTCAGAAATTTTTCTTAACTAGGATTTTGAAATCTTGACTTTGTCTTATTGATGTTCTGAGTCTTAGACATTTATCTTCTATGTTTCTGACTTTAATATCATTTTTCCTATAAGGGAGGTGTCTGAGCTTAGACATTCTCATTCTACGATTCTGAACTTTAGACATTTTTCTTATTAAAAGGTCATTTTCTCTTTATTAAGATCTATTAGTTTAGACATTTCTCTAATAGGAACTCCTTAGCTTAACATTGTCCTTACTTGGATTCTGCTGAGCTTACTCCGTTTTTCTCTTAGACAGCATTCTGAACTCAAACATTCCTCTTCTAGAATTTCTGGGCTTAAAACAATATCTCATACTACGATTTGAGTTTAGACATTTCACTTATTAGGATTCTTAGATTTAACATTTTTCTCCTTACTTACTAGGATTCTTAGCTTA
>JABUQX010121025.1:20000-27687 GCA_015478945.1 Trachelipus rathkii
GCCAATCCCCACTATTTAATTAATTGAAAATATCGGCATGCCTATTCGAGCTTTTTGGGACTGAGGGAGCCTTCTCCTTTTACTATTGAAAAATGAACACTGCCACTTGTCTTTTCCAACTTCTTGAGTATTAGATTGTATGAATTTTTCTACCTCTTCCGTCAATCTTTTAGGTTCACCGAGCATACAATGACTTTTAGTCATAAATAAATAATTTTCACAAAATTTGAAGTTTCCGGGAGTTTATACGATTCTTGTTCCATGTAAAAGAAAAGATTCCTATTTAGTGAAACCTTTAAAGCCTACATCCCTACTTCCTCATTAGATTCTTTGATTAAAACAATTAAAGCAGTATTCAACCTTTTCGTAACATATTATACAATCGCTGATGATATAATAAATAAATTTATATAGTAAAGATGGAAATAAAAACAAGTTTTCATTTAAATAAGTTATATATTTATTAAGATTTTAATATGGAACTATTTCTTAGTGCCCATAATATTGGAGTGGTTGAGGGACCATCCATAGATTTGTGGAAGTTTTATTATAAGGTCCAAGAATTTAAATAATAAATAATCTTATAACCTATAGGTAATAATAATAATAATAATAATAATAATAATAATAATAATAATAATAATAATAATAATAATAATACACACACACACATTAATAATAATAATAATAATAATAATAATAATAATAATAATAATAATAATAAAAATAATAATAATAATAATAATATTAATAATAATAATAATAATAATAATAATAATAATAATAATAAAATAATAATAATAATAATAATAATAATAATAATAATAATAATAATAATAATAATACACACACACACACAATGGAAAAAATTTACCACTAAATAGATTCGGAGCCTGAGAAGGAGTTGGAGCTGCTCTGGAGCGGAATAGAACAGGATTAGAGTCAGAGTTATGTGCAGAATCAATACTTGTTCTTTGACATGTATAATGTATGTTAGCATTAAAGATGTGGAAATGAAGGGTGTTGAGTAACAGAATAAGATTAGGGGCCCACACCCCACTTCTTTGGAGACATATAACAACCCAAAGAGATTGTTCCAAAGTGTATTCCGTTTTCAATAACTCTAATTTCATTTAGACAATAAGATTTTTAGGAGATTTGTAAAATCCATGTTCTTTTAAACCATACATTTATATTTTTATTTATTCTCTTTTTCATATTACCCATTCTCTAAACTTTAGTCATTAACTATAATTTTTTGAGTACATCATTTTTCTTAACCTGCGACAATTATATTTTCACAACTCCCTTTGTAAACCTAAACTACTATATTTTCCCTAAAGTTGTTATTTATTTTAAAAATTTATTTCGTTATTAAACATTTTTTTGTGTCTGGGAAAATCATTTCTTTTTTTTTAAAAATACACTCTTTACCGGACCCCAAAAGCAGCAGCCCAAACATTATCTCTCCCATTACCACCCGCCAACTCTGTCATGACTCATTGACTTTTACTGGTTTAGAATATTTGGCCATGCATTATGGCAAACATGTAAATAAAAACAAGTTCTTTGTATGAGCGTTGCATAAAATTATTAAAAACATTTAAATTTATACTAAATTTTTTTATTCTCCTTTTATTAAAATATCAACTATAAGTGATTAAAGTCATATTTAAATCAACCCACAAATAACATACAAGTTTCCTTTTGTATAATCAATTATAATTATTCTTTTATGTTTATAATATAAATAACATATCTAACATACTTTACGTATGAATAAAATGCTAATATTAACAAAATTCACTTATAATAACGGTAAATAGCTAGCATCACCTTATATAACTTAACCCAACCTAATTTTCCCTGTATATCTCTTAACATATTATCGCAAGTATTTGGGCTGACATTGTATTATTTAACAAACCTACTAAATTCTATTATAACCTAACCAACCATAACACTATTCAACGAATAAAAATGTTAATATAGCAAAGTTTAACATCAATAATGCCAACATAACATTGCTGAACTAAGAACATAACGTATCATAACATACCTAGCATACCCTACGTATGAATAAATTGGTAGCATTAACAAATTTCAATACTTAACAACAGTAAGTAGCTAACATCATCAAGAAAAACTCAACCTAACTTCACTTTTCCATCATATCTATATCACATAAAAGTATTATTTAACATCGAAATATAGCAATATTTAACAATATCTAACAAAATTTATCATAATTCCTGTCTTTCCCTTACTATTCAACTACTAAAATTTTTAAATATAACAAAGTTTTATCATCAATAAAGTTAACATAACAAACCTATACTAAGAACATAAAACTATCATATACCTGCACATAACTAACAAGTGAAATAACCACAAACACAGCAAGATCTGTCATCATAACAAACCTAATATACTGTAAGAAAAGGAATAAACTGTTAACAATATCAAAGTTAACAGCTTAACAATAGAATCCCTACTTGTTTGTATGATAAGGCAAAGGAAGAGATAGGCAGGTTAGTAAAATACCGGAGTACTTACACACCTTACACTACCTGGTGATTTCCTGGGATTTCTCAGCTTTGTAAACTAGTGGTGACGTCCGGGAATAAATAACTTGAGATTACGTTGAACAATTAGTAGTTCGAGATAACTTCAGTCTCCCCTAATTCTAAGTCTAACATTTCCCTCAAACTCCAACCTGACCTACTTTTCAATCATATCTATAACACATCAATGTTAATTTAACATCAACTTTGTATTTAAATTCACCCCACGTTTCTAACATGTCATTAACAGCTAACATAGTAATATCTGATAAAAAAGATATAATTTGAACGGGATGCGACGTCTTTAAGTACCACCTCAGAGATCGAACCAGCGGTACCGCGACAGGGAAATAGCCTGTCACCGAAATAAAAATAAGACGACCAATAAAGACGATAAAGACTCAGCGAACGACGAATTATACTAAGCTGTTAAGCCTAACCAAATTTCAAGGTGCAATGTTCCCTATTACTACTTTTCGATATCTTTTTCGTGGATCTATATATTAGAAGCATCACATTATGTTCTTTTCACCAAGTTTTAGAAATTGTTCCTGAGGTTCCTTCGAACTTTCATCCCAATTTTTAAATTTTCAATCATGTGCCTCCTTCTTTGAGGAGAGTTCCTACGACTCGTAATTCCAGACAGTATCCTTCTCCGCCAACTCTTATGACCCAGACCCTGCTATGCCCTAATCTTACATGTATCACTTAGTGGTAAGTTGAAGTATTTTCCTCCCATATATTTACTATCTAAATATATATACCTTATTAACTATGCTTTCATTTATATAGTTTTAATTATTTTTTTGTTTGAAAAAAACAAAAAACAGCAAAAAACAATAAACCATATAAAACTCGTTGGTTTAAAGTGCAAATGGTTTGAATTTGGTAACCTTTGATATATATATATATATATATATATATATATATATATATATATATATATATATATATATATATATAGTATATATATGTATATATATATATATATATATATATATATATATATATATATATATATATATATATATATATATTTGGGTGGCTCTTACTCAAAGAGATGATTTTTTTTTTTCAAAATATTAGGCAAGACCCTCTGCAATTGTTCCAATACCTGTGATATAACACACTGGTTAAACAATTTAAATTCAATGTTAACCCATGTCCCATTAAGGTCATATTTTACCCATTTATGTGATTAGGATAAAGTAATAAAAAAAAAATTCACGTAACTTTAATGATGCGAATTCACAGTTAATCCATTGAAACAATTTGAGAAAGTATGTTTTCATAATTTTAAACCAAAAAAATTAAATAACTAAATTATATGTAAACTACAAATAAGGTTTGCTCATTGTTTCGCGGGTTTTTACTGGATATGGATTTCGGTAACTGCTCACCATCTGAAATGTTAAAATAAAAAAAAAATTAAGTTACTTTGAATCAAAAACAATAAAATATATTTGCCAATAGGTTTTTAAATGATTTATTTTGTTTAAATAATTACGAGCTTATTGAAGTTTTAGACCTTATACCTGCAAAATATATTGTTTTTGTTCTTCATTGACGGTAAACTGCTGGTCGAATTCTTCCATTAATTTTACTTCTCGTTCTGCAATGTCGTTTGGGCTTTTCACTGAGTAGGATCAGTTTCTAAGAAATCTTTGGAAATATGAAATCTTGTGAACATATTTTGAGATCTATTGCCAAATATATCTAAAGGGAGATTTTTGCTTAGGACATTTTTCAGTTCATCCACTACGATAAAAGCTTATTTCTCTTTTCGCCTTCTGTTTCATATTGTGGAAGCTTGTGATAATATATCTTTCTCTAATAATTTCTTGGCATCTTCCTTCTTATTTCGTTACTTATTCTTTCATCATATATAGAGAAAGCTACTCATTCCTCATGTAAATACCATAAATGGTTAATAAACTTATGAATAGAGTGCTCTACTACAACTTTGTCATTATTCTTGCATTTAAAAAGCTCTTTAAGAAATTTGATTATAGTTTGCTATAGCCTCATTTCTGGGTTCTGTAGAGGAAAATCATGCTTTTCATATAATATTTTAATATAAAGCAACAAATTCGTCTAAGCGATTTCTCATCTGTCGATTGCTATCCATCTGTCTAAGTGAAATGCTCCAGGTCTTCGAAAATGTATACCTCTTTTGTGGAATATCCCCAAAATTATTATTACCACCTTGCCCAGGTATATCCTGAGGTTATTGTTCTCTTAATTTTATTTTGTATAGAGCAAAAATAAAATTCACAGTCTTTTAACGTCTTCTTAACCTCTTCATCTCTTTCCCAGGTCAAAAATTGTGTTTGGTTTTTACTGGCCCAGGTTTTTTATAAATCATTTTGAATAAAAGAATATTTGGAACCCTTAGATACTGCAATTTGTACTACAATGAAAATCCGCGGCAATACAAGTTCACAAATATGATGACGACATGTTAGAAATAAAATATCGTGATTAAGTTTTTGTTCCAAAGGGTGACAAACTCCACTTAATCGCCCTGTATTGTGTCAAAAACAAAGGCCTCGACTTTGTTCAATAATTGCCATTCTTGTAATGTATATCATATATACAGCGATGCCACTTCATTTCCTTGTTGATGATAAAAGTTCAGGAACACGTAAAAGTTGTTCAATGTTGGAACCTGTAGCTATCACTGGTAGTCGGTCGACTGATGTGCATCCAGTAATATCTGGAAGCAGTTTTGAATCCCTGCGGATACAAGGCATATAATATAAAACTTTGAAATCAAGGACCACCCTAATATATATATATATATATATATATATATATATATATAGCAAGAATAACATAGATATATATGTTATATATATATATATATATATATATATATATATATATATATATATATATATATTACCTAACGTAACCTAAATCCTACTTTTTGATATACATATACATATATATATATATATATATTTATATATAAATATATATATATATATATATATATATATATATATATATATATATATATATATATATATGTATATATATATATATATATATATATATATATATATATATATATATATATTTATATATATATATATATATATATATATATATATATATATATATATATATATATATATATATATATATATATATATATATATATATATATATATATGTATTACCACGGTATATATATGTTCATCCCCAACGTAACGTAACTCAGCCTCTAGTCTAATTAATTTTTTTGGGCCAAAAGTCCGAACACGATATATGATATATATCTGTGATATATATTTATATGTATATATATATATATATATATATATATATATATATATATATATATATATATATATATATATATATATATATATATATATATAGGACCTTAACCCTCGTCTTCAAAATTCCTGGAGGGTGTGCATACCAACGCTTTATATAATAGGTTTTTTCTTTCTAAAATTACAAGGCCAAGTGAGATATGGGGATGAAATTGAGAATTGGGGAGTTAGGGGGTAAAATAGATATTTCTGTCACATAAAATCCATCTTAGCTGCACTGTGGGCTCCATGGTGAGAAGTTTGTAGAATTTACCAATGTGTTCCGTTTATGTTTTTATTTGTGTGGTATATATGACCAACGTGTACCGGTTATGCTTTTCTGTGTGGTAGGATGAGATATTACCACCTAGATACCGATGTCTGTTTAGTGGTAGCTCATATAGTTGGCTGAAGCACTGGTGCGGTGCGGCGCATGGTGCGCTTATTTTGATGACGTACGGTACGGTACGGTGAAGAGTGCAGTACCCAATTTCAGCGACCCAGTGAGGTGGAGGTGCTGTGCGGCGTGGCAAAAGTGCCACTTTTGAGGTGCGGTGCGGTGTAATTTATTCTAAAGGGCGGTGCGGCGACAAAAATAATTTTTGGAGGTGCAGTGCGTAGTGAGCTTACTCTAGTGCAGCAATGCGTGGTCAGCACACTTCAAAGGCAAGTGCGTCTAAAATTCCGGTGTTCAGCCAACTATATATATATATATATATATATATATATATATATATATATATATATATATATATATATATATATATATATATATATATATATATATATATATATATATATATATATATATATATATATATATATATATATATATATATATATATATATGTCTAATATATTTCAACGAAGGAATTTTTTTTTTGAATCCTCAGACAGTGAAAGTAGAGGATGACGTGGAATATGACTCTGTAGAGAGGGATGGATTTGTTAGTAGTAAAATAGTGGAATGTTTTGAAATATGAATATGAACAAAAGTAAAAGAAAGTTAGTTCTTGCTCCAAGAAATTAGAAATATGGTTGAGATTGATGACGTAGCAGATTGTACCTTGTCACTTCATAGGTTGCTTGATCCTGCAATCCCTTCATGAAAATGTGCCGACTGCCTTATCAGAAACGCCTAAATCATCCTCAAGTTTGTCAACTACGACATTAGCAACACAACCTTATCTATTATCTACTTCATCAACACTACATTGTTCTACCTCTAATAGTGCACATACCATCCCACACCAAATTCATGTGCTCCCCCACATCATGTTTCCACTATAAATTTTAGCAAGATATTAGCACCTTTTTAGGGCATGGGAGAGAGATGTTTCAATTTTTCTAGAAATCTCCTGATTTGATGATAGCTCCAGGAGAGCTGTACGTGTCCTCAGGTAAATACCTTTCCAGTCAATCTTTTGGGAAACTTTATAACCAACGCACCCCTGGCCACCATGTGCCTGTGAAATATAACTTTAGATGAACATCTATTGACCAGGGAAGTGGCAGTGTCTCTTTAGATGCACATTGCCTAAAGTTGACACTAGTAAGGCATCTAATCTTCTATATGCTGAATTGTGGAACATTTAGTAAGGTCACAAACTACCATGGCTTTGAAGTGAGTTTTGTAGTTGAAGAACTTATTTATACACCAATTCAGGAAGAAATGACAGGTGGATAATTTCTGTCTCACCTCAGATTCAACAAATAGGAGAAGATCAATATATGAATACTGGCATGGTGCGTTTCACGACGTTGAAACGATAAACATCAAAGATTGAACAAGGCACAATG
>JABUQX010121026.1:0-5000 GCA_015478945.1 Trachelipus rathkii
TATTAATACTCATTTATATAATGTATATATTTAATATATATATATATTAATATATTAAATTTATTATATAATTATAATATATATTAATTATATATATATTTATTATATATAATATTTATATAATATATATTATTTAATTTATAATATTTAATATATATACTATTAATCAAAACTACTATATTATAATAATATAATATATATATATATAATATATATATTATATTAATTTATTAATATCTTATATTAATATATATATATTATTATCTATTATTTTAATATATATAATATTATGTGATTACAGTATTAGTCTAGCTGCCATATGTTATTTAAGAAGATAGGCAGAACTCATTATCAAGTATAAACTATATTAATTTGCATTATATATATTATATATTAATGTATATTATAATTTATATATTATAATAATATATATTAATATATATTTTATTATAATATATTATTATATTAAATGTGTTAATATATATATATCTTAAGTATATATACTATATTATATTAATATATATATATATATATATATATATTATGATATTTATATTATATATTTATATTATATAATATATTATATTATGTTAGGTGCGTAGTGTAACAGGTAGGGGTAACTTTCCCACTTATACAGTCGTGCGTGACGCGAAGATGGAGGAGTATAAAGAAAGTGAGTGATTGAACTATATCATGCGTAATAGTCTCATGTGAACTATCAAAAAATTTTAATGATTGGAATTTTAAATTTTAATTTATAAGAATAATAAAATATACTAATCAAAAGCATTTAAGAGTGCATATTAAAGACATGTAGCATAATCTATATTATGTGATGTGGTTATGTAGGATATATACTTAGGATTTATTTGGTAGTTGAACTCAAAAAAGGAGAATCTTTTATACGCAGTAAGGCATTTAGAGATTGAGAATATATGCCTTACACTTTCACATTCTAGTCTATTTTTGATTTTGTGAATATAAATTATTAAGACATGTTATAAAGAGAACAGTGTCATAAAGAAGAATATTTTTTATTTATGAGAAAGTGTTCAATTCGTGCTGATACGTAAAAACAATGATAATTGGTAACTTATCGCATTTAGTAATGGTTTGTATTATTCAATTCGCGATATAACTGCTTTTAAAAACTCTATACTCATCTTGAATAGAAAATCATCTTCTAAATGTTACTACCAATCCTTCTTCAATAAGAATGCGCTGAAAAATTCTATCTCTTAAAAGAAAATGATATGATGACATTTTTTTGTTTTTTTTTTTTTTTGTGGTTAACCATCGTTTCTGCGTAAGTGGTATCCGTGTTGTGTAACGAAAGCAAAACATCTTAAAATTCTAAGTTTTTCGAATCTGTGTTTGTGAATGAAAATGATATCTTGGGGGCAATGTGTCCGCAGTGTTGTCAATTCACAAGCTTCGTTGTTTACCCTTTAGCAGAGCAATTCATTTCTACAGTAATACATTTGCGTCGTGCGAAGTAGTGGATACTCCTGTCCGAAATGAAATGTCACATTCAAAATGGGTAATTACTTTCCACCATGAATTAGTTGTAGTTGACCCCGTGTTTCATAGATTCTGGTTCGCTTTATTCCAACCGCACATAAAGTTATGTAATTCAGTGAAACATACCTCAAAAATGTCCTAGTTGGGATAATACAAATGCTTGATATTCTTCTTGCGCCCATTTGGATGCTGAATTTCCACCTTCAAAGTTCGACTAAGCATTAATAGAAAGGTTTAGATAAAAGTGTTTTTATTTATCCGTAGTGTCGGAAAAATATAGTTAGCGGGCATCTTTATATTCATACGCAGTTGAGATTCATGGTACTTCTTTATGGAATAGCGAACAGCAAGTGATAACTGTTTTATTTTTCCAATATTCAAACTACTTTTTAATATAAAAAAAAATTAAAAATTTTCCAAACAGAAAGAAAATGGCAAAAACTAACAACAAATATGGGAAATAAGGTTCGGTTGTAAAGTTACTGTGGATGGTACAATTTAAGAAGTTTCAAAAGCTATTGTTAAGCTTTCGGGAGCATGAGATGGATCAAGATATTGAACTTTCTTCAAAAAGCCTTAAATCTTTTTAAATTTGTATCCGAGCGGCAATTTGTTTAAGTTTAATTAATGATTTCAACTTTATTCTCCTTCCATATTTCATTATGTAATACATTGCAGTTTCCATCATAAGTGACAGCAATTTCTTTTGCTTTTTAATCATATTTAAAATGTAATGCTTGTTTTTAAAGATTTTCACTCAAAGTCGAGGACATTTTTCCAAGATTTGTGAAGTTGCAAAGTTGCAACACAACTTCGGCTTTCTCTTAATGAAGAAATGAGAATATGACCAGTGTCAGAATCAATGTAATAAGAAAATAAATCAAGCATTGCAATTAGTTTTCCTGAATGATTTTTCAACAGTGAACCACGGATACCTCCTTATCAATCTTAGTAAATGATTCCATTGCGCGTTTATTAATAGGTATACGAATTTCGTAAAAAGTTGATATATGCAGACAAATTTGGACAGTTAATGATTATCTCACTTCAATCGTGCATATATATATATATATATATATATATATATTATATATATATATATATATATTTTATATAAATAATTATATATATATATATATATTATATATATATATATTATTATATATATATATTATATATATATTATATTATATATATATATGTTGTCTGCTACTTGAAAAGGCTCAAAACATATTTTCTCAATTTTACGGGGAAGAAAAAGAGTAATAAATCTGACTATAATGACGTTTATCATAGCACAAACATACAACGGAAGTTTACCATTCATTTGCTTGTTTAATGAGATCTAGAATAAAAAGAAATTCAAATGTATGAAATATAATTATTAACGTATTTTTTAATTGCCTGTCAATTTCAAAATTGTTTATATTATTTTATGCCTTTATTTAAGATTAAATACGAGTATATATATATATATATATATATATATATATATATATATTATATTATATATATTATATATATATATATTATATTTATATATATATATATATATATATATATATATATATAGTAAATAGGGGTGAATTATGGAGGGTGTTGGAGGAAAATGGGGTGGGGGGTAATTTAGGGAAAGGTATTAAGGCTTTTTATAGGAATAGTAGAATGTGTGTGAGAGTGTTAGGAGGGGAGAGTGAGATGTTTGGGATGGTGTGTGGATTGAGGCAGGGGTGTGTAATGTCGCCGTGGCTATTCAATTTGTTTATGGAGAGTGTTTGCAGAGGAATGGTGAGGGAGGGGAGGGGGGTGGAATTGATGAATGGGAATTGATAGAAGGGAAGTGAAAATGATACTGTTTGCGGGATGATCACTGCCCTAGTGGCGAAGAACGCGGAAGGGCTGAGGTATTTGGTGAGGGAGTTTGAGAGAGTGTGTGGACAAAAGGGGCTTAAAATAAACCCAGGTAAGAGTAAAGTGTTAGTGTTTGAGGAAGGAGGAAAGTGAGGAGGGGGAGGGGTTAGAGGTTAGAGTAGGGGGGTAGTATTGGAAGAAGTAAAGGTTTTTGATATTTAGGGATGGAGTTGGGTAGGGGGGAGGGATGAAGGAGAGATAGAACATATGAATAGATGAAGAATGAGGGACATTTTGAGTGTCTGAGAGAAAATATGGAAAAGGGGGGGATTATCAACAGAAAGTTAAGATAAGTATTGTTTGAAAAAATCTGTTACCAGCGGTGTTGTTGGGTTGTGAAGTGGGGGGTTGAATGCTAGGTCCAGGAAAAAGTTGGAAGTATGTTGCGATGAAAGGGGTTGAGAGGGTTTGTGGGTTAAGCAGAAGGGAGTATTAGGAATACGGGTGGTGAGGGAGAGGTGTGATTGGAGGAATGGTCTGGTGGGAAGAGCGGAGAAAGGAATGTTAAGATGGTATGGGCATTTAGTGAGAATGGAGGAGCAGAGAGTGGTAAGAAGAGTTTGGGAGGCGGAGGGGATAGGAAGGAGAGGAGGGGGGAGACCAAGAAGGAGGTGGATGGATGGAATAAAGGAGATGATGGAGGAGGGAGGGATGGGAGAGGAAGAGGGTAGGGTGTTGGCGAGGGATAGAGGGGGTGGAGGAGGTGGGTGAGGGCGAGATGAGGGGGTGTGTGAATGAGGGAGGCTGTACGCACCACTACCCCCTCAACAAGCGGGAAAAAGTGTTGTACATAATAATAAAATTAATATATATATATATTATATAGTATTATATATTATATATATATATATATAGTATATATATATATATATATATATATTATATATACGTAATATATATATATATATATATAATATATAATATATTAATATTATATAAATATATATATATTATATTATCTTATATATATATATTATATATATATATATTATATAATAATATTATATATAAATATATTATATATATACTATATAAATATTATATGTTATATATATAATATATATATATATACTATATATATACTTATAACTATATATATATATATATATATATATATATATATATATATCTTATATTATATATATATATATATATATGTATATATATATATATATATATATATATATAATATATATATATAATATATTAAGTATATATATTATATATATATATATATATATATATATAATATATATATATCTAAGGTTTTGATTGCCTCTAATTAATTCAACTATTCATTAAAACTTTTTAATTAAAACATATTAAATATTTTACATAAAAATTTAAATCAATTTACATTGTTATAATATAACGGAATATAATGCCCAAAATGACGGGCCCACTCTAGCTTTCGTCTGTTCTTTCTTTCAGACCTTGTTCAAGAGAAAGAGTTCATTCCATAAATTTTAAGCAAAGAATAAATTATTTTAGTTGAATGTTACTTTTTTTATTTTTCTTGATGATCCTAATGCTATATTCTGAATGAAGTCTATTTTAAACTCACCGTC
>JABUQX010121026.1:10000-20000 GCA_015478945.1 Trachelipus rathkii
AATCCATTCTTTTACCTAACTCCAGGCAGAAAGAATCTAATATCCACCCAGCAACATTCCTATCAAACAATAGACCAACCATCATATGCTTGAACTTTTATACACTTATGACATTCACCCCCACATCAACAATATCACTTCAAGAACCACACATAAATTAAATGCACTGAAAACAAACTCCGAACCAGATAAAGAAACATTCACAATAGTATACAGACAATACTTCTTCCCATTCCTAAATTATGCATCACCTGCCTGAGCTCCCACAATATCACAATCCAATATTCAGAAATTAGAAGCCGTTCAAAATAAAGCTTTCAGGACAATAACGGTTGCCTTCCCTCCACAACCATTCATCATCTACTAATTGTTACAAAAATTCTCCCTTTAAAAGCCAATATTGACATGATAGGCTGTTAATTTTACAGTAAATCACTCTCAATATATCACCCCCTGCATCAAACATTACAACAGAGGGGGAATAAATCACATCACCATAATACTATTTTAACATATACGACACGTTTCCCCCCCCCCCTCCAGATACTCCCATTGCTAAACACATTCAAACACACAATTAACTTTAAGAACGATTTCCGTATATCCAAATAACAACACCATGCTTCAAAATCGTCCACCAGAAATATCCTAAACAGAACCGTCAAATCAGAGTAATGCTGTCCCTTCTCGATTTAGCCACCATCCCTCCCTTAAAGAAAACAAATTTAGAATCACTAAAGCACCCTCCCCCCCCACCACTGCCAAAGATATTTTTCAAAAACCAATGGTGACACTGGACACCTCTTGTAAAAGTGCCGTGGAATAATCTCTAACGGATCTCTAGGCCCGCCCTGCTGTGGTGGCACAGCACCTCGAGGTAGCCAGTTTCTCGTAGGAAGGGGGAAGAGGGCGACAATATATATATATATATATATATATATATATATATATATATATATATATATATATATATATATATATATATATATATATATATATATATATAATATTTTTATTTATTTGAAAATGTATATATATATAACCTATATATATATATTTATATAAATATAAAAACTTATACCATATATATATATATATATATATATATATATATATATATATATATATATATATATATATATATATATATATATATATATATATATATGCATCATATATATATATATATATATATAATGCTTGAAACAGGTTTATTTCTAGGAAATCTTATCTTAAGGATGAAAGCGTATACAGCAACTAGAATTTTCCACATTTTTTATTTATTTAGTTAATCAGACGTTTCGGATAAAGGTCTATCCATCATCAGTGTATTAAAAACATATCACATTCAAAATAAAATAAAATATATAAAACATTCGTGATAAATTAACAAAAGTTTTTGCACCTCCATATCGAATAAATCTGCTAAAACATTAAAAACAAAGCTGAGAATGAATACTGGTTGGTTGGTTTTTATTTAACATCAAATGAAACAGGACTATATAATGGAAAAATTTAAATGACTAGAACGAAATTTTACAAATAATAATAATAATAATAATAATAATAATAATAATAATAATAATAATAATAATAATAATAGTAATAACAATAACAATAAAAATAACAAAAATAAAAATAATAATAATAAAAATAATAATAATAATAATATTAATAATAATAATAATAATAATAATAATAATAATAATATAAAAAACTAATGGTTTTGAAGCTGTACCAACAATGTCATGCAATAAATAACTTTATTGAACTATTATTATTGTTAAGAGATGGGTTAATAGTCTTGATGAAAAGGGACTCCAAGATCCTCCCGTCCGTTTCTGATCGAAATGATTTGAGTATGGAAAAGTTATTTGAAGAGATTGGGTGGTCCTGTGACATGGCATGCTCTCTTATGGCCGAATATTCGGGATTGGATAAGGGTCGACCTGTGCGGAAAGAGAGACCTCTGTGCTTAGATATCCTAATTGTTAATTGTAGGATGGTTTCACCTACGTAGCAGGCGTTGCAGTCTGCACACAAATATTTATATACAACACAGGATTTAAGCAAGGTAGGGAGCATCTCCTTGGAGCTGAAGTACGAGCCTATACTATGAGCATTAACACAAACAAATCTGAAGTCGCATTGGGGAAAAGATGGTGTTAAAACTTCTTTAAGTAACCTGACCAGGTCTATAGAGCGGGATCCAAGGTATGGTAGCTTTAAGTAGATTTTTTCTTTTGGTACATCGTACGATGGGATTTTTGGACGGAATAAATTAGTCAGGTAAGAGCCCAATGTCTTATCGAAAATAGTCTGAGGAAACAGATTTATTGTAAAGAAAGTTCTTAAAAAGTCCATTTCTTTATGAAAGGATAGCCAATTGGAGCAAATTTTGTATGCTCTATCTATTCTACAGTAGATCCCTGCCCGTTTATATCCAAAAGGGATAGAGCTGAAATAACTAGTTCCCAATGATGTTGAGGTGGGTTTCCGGTATATTGATGTATGAAATTTGTTCTCCCTTCTCTGCACAGATACATCAAGAAATGGCAACTTTCCATCCAGTTCCTCCTCCTTTGTAAATCGGATGTTCTGATGTTTGTTGTTCAAATGTTCCAAAAATAAGTTTGCGTGTTCTCGTTCTCTAAACAATACAAAACAATCATCCACATATCTCAAATAGAGAAGAGGTTTGAAGTCCAAGGGGCAGTTTTCCAACCAAGTCACCTCATGAAATGCCAAAAAGGCATTCGCAAAGGAGGGTCCCAGGGGGGAACCCATTGCCATACCATCCGTTTGTTGGTAAAGCGAGTCATTAAAGAGGAAAATAGTATCTTCAGTTGCCAGTTGTAGTAGTTTTTTAAATTGGGCAGAATTTAATTTCAAATTTATATCAGTATCCAGTATTAAATCATTATTATTTTCATATAATGAGTTGGTTATAATATCTATTGTTTCTTTGACGGGTATGTTTGTAAAAAGTGACTCAATATCGAAGCTGGTCATATAACAACTGTCGAGTGATAGGTTATTAATTAAATTAGAAAAATGAAATGAGTCGTGAACCGTATATTGATTTTGAGTTAAGGGCCTAATATATGGAACAAGGAACTTGGCCAAATTATACGTAGGTGAATTTATAGCTGAGAGGATGGGGCGTAGTGGTAGATTCGGCTTGTGTGTTTTTGGTAGGCCATAAATCGAGCCTGGTACTGTACCGGAGGATTGTAAACCATTGAAATTAGATGCCAGATGCCCCGCAGTTTTTAATTTTCGGATGAAATTATTTATTTTTGTTTCGATTTTCAGGACGTGTTTAAAAATATCAACCTTAAGAATTTTGAACTTTGTTAAGTCGGATACCAGGACCTTAAGTTTAGATATGTAATCTTCTCTGTTCAAAACAACTACACCTTTGCCTTTGTCAGGTTTGGTTATAATAATCGATTTATCCTTTCTAAGCCCCTTCAAGATTTTCAAATCAGCATAACAAACGACGGGGGAAAATACTTTATGGCTTTTAAAACTATAATAAAATCTATTCGCTAAATATTTAACATCCTGAAGTAAATTATTGTTCTTTATTGAAGGTAGCTTGTTCAGCTGTGAGTAAAGTTTTTCAAACATTAGGAAATATTCATTAAAATCAATCTTAAAACACGGCAATTTAAAATCCAAGCCCAGAGCTAACAACCGTTTCTCATTTTCAGATAAAATTTTGTTGCTGAAATTAAAGATTACTTTTTCCGGATCTATATTCAGATTATAAGTAAATCCCAACTTTTCTAGCTTACGACTATGTCGAACTTTGACTGACTTACAAAAAAGTGCCATTCTTTCATTAATGAAGTGTTTCAACCAAAAATAATCAACGAAGGATACTTGCCGTTTCAAATCAGCAGAGGAATTTCTAATCTCTTCACTGCATCGGTTGATTAGTCGCTGCTTAAATCTAATTTCCGCTAAAAGCAGGGAACGTGTTATTTTTTTATACAAAGTAGTAGAATTAAGTGACTTACGGTATAATTTAAACTTCATAAATCTTGGAACGTAGTCGTAACCTTTGCAGACCGATAGGAAGTGCAAATCCAATTTTGCTTTTGACAAATTTTTATTAAATTTCTCCAATTTGCGAAAAGATCGTAAAGTCGCTTCATTGTATCGTTCTTTAATAATGCTTGAAACAGGTTTATTTCTAGGAAATCTTATCTTAAGGATGAAAGCGTATACAGCAACTAGAATTTTCCACATTTTTTATTTATTTAGTTAATCAGACGTTTCGGATAAAGGTCTATCCATCATCAGTGTATTAAAAACATATCACATTCAAAATAAAATAAAATATATAAAACATTCGTGATAAATTAACAAAAGTTTTTGCACCTCCATATCGAATAAATCTGCTAAAACATTAAAAACAAAGCTGAGAATGAATACTGGTTGGTTGGTTTTTATTTAACATCAAATGAAACAGGACTATATAATGGAAAAATTTAAATGACTAGAACGAAATTTTACAAATAATAATAATAATAATAATAATAATAATAATAATAATAATAATAATAATAATAACAATAACAATAAAAATAACAAAAATAAAAATAATAATAATAAAAATAATAATAATAATAATATTAATAATAATAATAATAATAATAATAATAATAATATAAAAACTAATGGTTTTGAAGCTGTACCAACAATGTCATGCAATAAATAACTTTATTGAACTATTATTATTGTTAAGAGATGGGTTAATAGTCTTGATGAAAAGGGACTCCAAGATCCTCCCGTCCGTTTCTGATCGAAATGATTTGAGTATGGAAAAGTTATTTGAAGAGATTGGGTGGTCCTGTGACATGGCATGCTCTCTTATGGCCGAATATTCGGGATTGGATAAGGGTCGACCTGTGCGGAAAGAGAGACCTCTGTGCTTAGATATCCTAATTGTTAATTGTAGGATGGTTTCACCTACGTAGCAGGCGTTGCAGTCTGCACACAAATATTTATATACAACACAGGATTTAAGCAAGGTAGGGAGCATCTCCTTGGAGCTGAAGTACGAGCCTATACTATGAGCATTAACACAAACAAATCTGAAGTCGCATTGGGGAAAAGATGGTGTTAAAACTTCTTTAAGTAACCTGACCAGGTCTATAGAGCGGGATCCAAGGTATGGTAGCTTTAAGTAGATTTTTTCTTTTAGTTTTAAAATCGTTTATTTGAGGCGGAATAAATTAGTCAGGTAAGAGCCCAATGTCTTCATTCTCAGCTTTGTTTTTAATGTTTTAGCAGATTTATTCGATATAATAATTTATTCGATATCCGACTTAACAAAGTTCAAAATTCTTAAGGTTGATATTTTTAAACACGTCCTGAAAATCGAAACAAAAATAAATAATTTCATCCGAAAATTAAAAACTGCGGGGCATCTGGCCTCTAATTTCAATGGTTTACAATCCTCCGGTACAGTACCAGGCTCGATTTATGGCCTACCAAAAACACACAAGCCGAATCTACCACTACGCCCCATCCTCTCAGCTATAAATTCACCTACGTATAATTTGGCCAAGTTCCTTGTTCCATATATTAGGCCCTTAACTCAAAATCAATATACGGTTCACGACTCATTTCATTTTTCTAATTTAATTAATAACCTATCACTCGACAGTTGTTATATGACCAGCTTCGATATTGAGTCACTTTTTACAAACATACCCGTCAAAGAAACAATAGATATTATAACCAACTCATTATATAAAAATAATAATGATTTAATACTGGATACTGATATAAATTTGAAATTAAATTCTGACCAATTTAAAAAACTATTACAACTGGCAACTGAAGATACTATTTTCCTCTTTAATGACTCGCTTTACCAACAAACGGATGGTATGGCAATGGGTTCCCCCCTGGGACCCTCTTTTGCGAATGCCTTTTTGGCATTTCATGAGGTGACTTGGTTGGAAAACTGCCCCTTGGACTTCAAACCTCTTCTCTATTTGAGATATGTGGATGATTGTTTTGTATTGTTTAGAGAACGAGAACACGCAAACTTATTTTTGGAACATTTGAACAACAAACATCAGAACATCCGATTTACAAAGGAGGAGGAACTGGATGGAAAGTTGCCATTTCTTGATGTATCTGTGCAGAGAAGGGAGAACAAATTTCATACATCAATATACCGGAAACCCACCTCAACATCATTGGGAACTAGTTATTTCAGCTCTATCCCTTTTGGATATAAACGGGCAGGGATCTACTGTAGAATAGATAGAGCATACAAAATTTGCTCCAATTGGCTATCCTTTCATAAAGAAATGGACTTTTTAAGAACTTTCTTTACAATAAATCTGTTTCCTCAGACTATTTTCGATAAGACATTGGGCTCTTACCTGACTAATTTATTCCGTCCAAAAATCCCATCGTACGATGTACCAAAAGAAAAAATCTACTTAAAGCTACCATACCTTGGATCCCGCTCTATAGACCTGGTCAGGTTACTTAAAGAAGTTTTAACACCATCTTTTCCCCAATGCGACTTCAGATTTGTTTGTGTTAATGCTCATAGTATAGGCTCGTACTTCAGCTCCAAGGAGATGCTCCCTACCTTGCTTAAATCCTGTGTTGTATATAAATATTTGTGTGCAGACTGCAACGCCTGCTACGTAGGTGAAACCATCCTACAATTAACAATTAGGATATCTAAGCACAGAGGTCTCTCTTTCCGCACAGGTCGACCCTTATCCAATCCCGAATATTCGGCCATAAGAGAGCATGCCATGTCACAGGACCACCCAATCTCTTCAAATAACTTTTCCATACTCAAATCATTTCGATCAGAAACGGACGGGAGGATCTTGGAGTCCCTTTTCATCAAGACTATTAACCCATCTCTTAACAATAATAATAGTTCAATAAAGTTATTTATTGCATGACATTGTTGGTACAGCTTCAAAACCATTAGTTTTTTATATTATTATTATTATTATTATTATTATTATTAATATTATTATTATTATTATTTTTATTATTATTATTTTTATTTTTGTTATTTTTATTGTTATTGTTATTACTATTATTATTATTATTATTATTATTATTATTATTATTATTTGTAAAATTTCGTTCTAGTCATTTAAATTTTTCCATTATATAGTCCTGTTTCATTTGATGTTAAATAAAAACCAACCAACCAGTATTCATTCTCAGCTTTGTTTTTAATGTTTTAGCAGATTTATTCGATATGGAGGTGCAAAAACTTTTGTTAATTTATCACGAATGTTTTATATATTTTATTTTATTTTGAATGTGATATGTTTTTAATACACTGATGATGGATAGACCTTTATCCGAAACGTCTGATTAACTAAATAAATAAAAAATGTGGAAAATTCTAGTTGCTGTATACGCTTTCTTTCTATATATATATATATATATATATATATATATATATATATATATATATATATATATATATATATATATATATATATATATATATATATATATATATATATATATATATATATATATATATATATATATATATATATATTATATATATATATATAGAAAATATATAAATATAGATATAATATTTATATATATATATATATATATATATATATATATATATATATATATATATATATATATATATATAATATATATTTATATATATATATATATATATATATATATATATATATATATATATATCATTCTATCCGTTTTTCTTTCTATCTTTCACTATTTAACTCTCTCTTCTTTTTTTTATCTCTCTTTCTCTCTCTCTGTTCCTCTTTTTATCAATCTATCTATTTGCCTATTAGTCCCTCTCACTCTCTCTCTCTCTCTCTCTCTCTCTCTCTCTCTATATATATATATATATATATATATCTTATATATATATATTTATATATATATATATATATATATATATATATATATATATATATATATATATATATATATATATATATATATATATATATATATTCTACAATAATCTTGTGTTTCTGCTACTGTTCTCCAAATAGAACAGATTTTCACTCCTTCTTTGAATATCTTACTACTTCTCACGAGACTGTTATATCTTCTCATCCAAATACTGAGGTCCTCTATTTAGGGGATTTCAATGTACACAACACTGAATGGTTGGGGTCCTCTCATACTGATTTAGGTGGGGAGGAGGCCGAATCATTGCGTATTCTTTTTCTGGAGAAACTAATCAACGAACCTACACATATTCCGGATCGTCCCAACCAATTCTTGAACACACTCGACTTATGTTTCACCACTAATCCTTCTCTCTATAAATACACCACCTTCGCTCCTATTGGTAAATCTGACCACAACCTTATATCTCTTAATTTTAATACTTTCTCTCAACAGCTCCATCCTGCCCTATGCGTTTTTTCTGGCACTTTGATCGGGCTGATTGGGGGGACCTTGCGTTGCTTCTACGCTAACTATAATTGGAGTGACTGCTTTGTCTCTGGTGACGCTTCGACTTCTGCCGATAAGGTGGGAGCTGTAATCGTTGATGGGATGAGCAGGTTCATTCCTTCTTCGACTAAATCTTTCTCTCCTCATAATCCATGGTTCGACCGTGCTTGTTCTCTGGCCATTCAGGCTAGAGACAGTGCGTATCGGGAGTGGAAAAATTCTCGTTCTCCTATCACTCTTGCTAATTTTCATTCTGCTAGAAATCGTTGCAGGGATACTCTTCGACGAGCAAAGCGGGCTTTCATCAAACGAAAGTGCGCTAACCTCCTTGGTTCTCCTACTGATAAATCTTTCTGGCCTCTTGCCAAAAAGCATCTCTAACAACTTCTGTAAGTCTATCTGATTTCCTCCTCTTATTCGCTCTGATGGTTCTGTTGTTAATACTACAACTGAAAGACCAATCGCTTCTGCCCTATTTTCCTCTAACACAACACTGGATGACACTGGCATTCCTCCTCCTCCTCCCCCTCCTTCTCCTCTCAGGTGTCCTATGCTTTGCCTGTGATTACATTCGATCGGTGCATTGGCTCCTTAATTCTACGAGCGTTAGGAAGGCGGGTGGCCGGATGGCATTCTCCCAGTTTTGAGGAGTGTGCTCCGTGCTATCCTGCCCCTCGTTCAACTATATTCTCTATGTCTCAATACTAACACTTTTCCTCAGTGTTGAGCACACATGTCCAACCTATTCCGAAAAAAGGAAGCCACTCTGATCTCTAACTATCGCCCTATAAGCTCTCACTTGTATTTTATCTAAGATCTTTGAATCCCTTCTCAACTCTCATTTCTTGATCATCCGGAATCTCATTCACTTCTTTCCGATCGCCAGTACGGTTTTCGGCGCTCGAGGTCTACTGGCGATATATTTTCCTATCTTACTGATTTATGGTTTTCCGCCCTTAGGAACTACGGGGAGACTTGCGTGGTGGCGCTTGACATATCCAAAGCATTTGACCGGGTATGGCACGCGTCACTGCTCTCCAAGCTCCCCTCCTTTAGGTTTCCTCTTCTCTTTGCTTACTTATGTCTAGTTTTCTTTCAAATCGCTCAATATCGGCTGTTGTTGATGGGGCGACTTCTTCTTCCTTTTCCTCAGGGTTCTGTCTTATCTCCTACTTTATTCCTACTTTTCATTAATGATCTTCTCACCTGCACATCTAACTCTATTCACTCATATGCCGGCTCGACCCTTCATTCTTCAACTCATTTCAATTGCCCCTTCTTTTAATTCTAGAATTGCCTCTCGTCTTAATCTTTCCGATTTATTCTCGCTGATCTGGATAGAATTCCGGGTGGGGTCGTCTGAACCTTGTGAAATTGAATTCTTTAAAACTTCTCCAAATCTCCCTCTCTAAGACACCTTCTAACTTTCCTATCTCTTTCGACGGTTCTCTCGTCTCTCCTGTTGACAATATAAACATCCTTGGCCTTAACATAAACAAAAAAATGTCTTGGAAACCTCACATCACAACGGTTG
>JABUQX010121026.1:25000-31280 GCA_015478945.1 Trachelipus rathkii
AAAGACAGAGTGTTTAATCCTTGGTTAAGGAAATAGTGAATGAATGTTGCAACAAACTTGTGAGGAATGTCAGAAGGAAAAGTATCAGAGTATGCGAAACCCCCTGTGTTACGAATGGATGTGAATGAACCCTTTGAGTTAGTATGATCGATTGTGTTTCTTTGCCAGTGACTGCGAGTGGTTATGTATAGGAATGGTGGTGATGGTGGATCACAAAAGGTAAGTTTGGTATGTCTGTGCCGGTGAGAATAAGACTGATGCGATGATGGCTAGGGCTGGGTAAGGGAATTTTGTTGCCTGATGTGTGTATGTAAAGCCGAAGCGAATGTGAGTGATAATGGACCGGTAGTTTTGATGGGTCAGCGTGTTGAGCAAATGTTGAGTGATTGGGGCATTGCACATGAGAGAACGATCGCCGTATTATGCGGTTCGAATGGGTTATGCAGAGAGGACATTCGAACATTGAGTGAGAATGTTACGAATGATGATGTGAAATGAGAGAATGATGGGATTATTGGTAGGAAGAGTGTTGGGCTTATACATTATGACTGTGCAAAGAGCAACTGATATGTTCCTTGTAATGTATACTCCTAATTTCGGTAGTTTTGTCAATACCCAGGCTTGGTTTACCTGAAGGGTGATGGGACTGTTTGGAGAACGGGTAGCTTAAAGTTTGCACAGTTATTTAAGTAGGGGATAAGGTTTGTGAAGGAGTGATTGAGAAAGGTCGGTTGAATGTGAGTAAGATGAGAGAGAAAAGTTTGAGGGACCGTATATTGTGAAAAGGGTTATTCTATATGGGGTTAGTTTGTGTTGAAGGTGGAGAATCGATGGTGGTCGAATGAGTTTCGGAGCCCATACAAGTACAAGTTTGAGGCAGGAGGGAACCCCTGGTTATTCTAAGATATGTCTGTGTTAGTTCTTTGGTGATGAGGATGACGTTGATGAGAATGGGGATATAGTGGATGATTTATGGTTAAAGGGAAAAGAGTTAGGTTGGTGGAAGAGATACCGAAGAAAAAGCGTAAAAGTGGATTGTCGGATTGTGAATAGGTTAAAGGTGTTATTTAACGATGATAATTGAGAATGATGAGTATTTTTCAGGTTTGTGGTGGGATAATGGGATATTGACAGAGTTTTTGAGGAAAAGTAATTATATCTGTAAATGCAGTATTCCTTTGAAATGAAATGAGGTGTGGTTGGCAGGATTGAGGAATAATATTGAGATAGGAGTAGTGCATATGGATTAGTGATATTTGAGTAAATTTTGTGTGGAATTGGATGAAGTAGTGAATGTATAGAAGCGAATGGCTAAGATGAGAGAGATCGAGAAAGGTATTACATGAATGTCCTGAGCTATTACTAGGGAAGCAATGTGAATGAAGTTCTGAGAGACTGATAAAGGAGCGGAAGGTGGGAAAAAACCCAGTGAACAAGTGAAGGAATATGAGAAACCGTTTACCTAGGAGTAGAGGTGCTGTAAAAGAGTATGATTGGGTGATGACAACGCGTTATAGAGATGGATAGATTGTTGACGGAAATTATGAAATAAGTTATAGTTGGAATATGTGGTGAGCTGCCATAGGGGCAGTTCTTTTGTTTTGTTTGTTGTATATATTTTTATAGGTCATATGATGATACGATCTTTATATTCTTTTGGGGGTAATTTTATATGTACAGTTCGTTATATATTCATATTCTGTGTGGGGGTATTTTTTAATTTTGTCATGTATGAGAGTGTTATGAAGGGGAGAATAATTGTGTTGCTGTGAGTGATGGGTGTTCTGACGACCTCAGTAGTAAGTTTCTTCAGTTCTCTTTCCCTTGGTCTTCCTAGTTTCGCGGCATCCATCATTCTTTCACTTGAATGAAACGATTGTGAATGATTGTAGATGAGTATAATAATACAATTTTATTTATTTTCTGTAATAATTTTTTTTTCTTTCTATAGGAAGTACTAATATTTTTATTTTGAGATTTATGAATTGAAGCCAGGTTTTCAAAGTTTGATGTGTGGAATCCTGTATTGACTGCGGATTGTTGTTTAATGATTTAGCTGTTTTGGTCCTAGGGAACTTTACCTTTCTTTTGGAGTTGGTTCCTTTTATGGTATGGGTAACTATTTTTCTTATTATTTTCATTATTTCATTATAGGTATATTTCTTTGGACTTAGTAGATTTTATACTTTAAAGGTTTGAAGATTTGTAGTAGAAGATCCTATAGATGATAGATGGTATGGTGGCAAGCGCATGGTGATCTTTCTTGTGGATTTGGGATCCTTCTATGGTAAGATTAATAATTATTTGCTGTTTTATTATTGATTAATTGATTAATGGAATTTATGATTATTATGGTTATATGGTTACTATTAATTTTTTTCTTTGTATTTTTATTATAGTTATTAAAGTAGTGGAATTTTGATTTTAAATTTGCAGTATTGAGGTCTGTTAGCGTGGTATACCGTCGGAGGTTTGGTCACCAGTAGTCTCTTGGGAAAGAGGTAGAAGTAGAGGTTTGAAAAAAAAACTGGTCAACACCATTGGCCAGGTAGGATTTATTTATTTTGTATTTTTATTTTTTTATTCTTATGATACATTTTTTAATAATAATTGATTTTTTTTTCGTAAGATTATTTTGTAATGTTAATTTAATTTGGACTGATTTAAGATGTCAATGCTGCATTTTAATAGAAATTTACCTTGTTTAATTGTTTAATTTATTATATTTTAATTACTTATATAGTTCATTTATCATTATCAGGATTTCTGTATTCATTTACCGTATTATTTTCATTTACCTTATTAATTTTATTTATTTATTTATATGTCACATTAGAATTTGTTAATTTTTTTTCATTTCAGTTTTTTTTCCTGCTCTTGTCTTGTGTCTGGAGGAGTTCCTGGATTTATTTGTGGCTCCATATTTTGGCTCTACTGTGTTGGCGGCTGTTCTTGTGGCTCCGCTTATGGTACTTGGGTACCAAATAAACTTAATGGTGCGGTGCACCTAATTAATATAGAATTTACAAGGCAAAGGGCTGCATTATTAAAAGAATAGAAATTGAAGAGTAGAAATTGACATTGAGCAATTGAAACTGAACGAAAATATATAAGCAAAGAAAGTGAATATTTAAAAAGGAAAAACAAGCATTGTTTTTAAGTTGCAGGAAAAAGCTGACATAAATAAGGGAAAACTATTTTTGAAAAAAGTGGAAAAGACAAATTTGAAACGTAAAATATTAAGAAAGAATAATGTAGTGAAAATTGAGAAAAACATTTATTTTTTGAAGTATCAAAATTTTACAATAAAGGGTACTCTTTAAGGTGATATAATAAAATTGAAAAATAAAAGAGTGTAGGTACATAACCGTACATTATACGTGAAAAACTTTAAGCTAGTGTACCAAAGATGACATTGTAGTGACGGTACGAATTGAAAATAACTATGGAACCAAAGACATTTGATAATTCAATTAATTGCCAAAATTTATATATTTTAAAATGATTTAACTTTTTATTGAATCTACGTTCATAATGTTTTTATAACTATTATATGTTGTGTATGTTTGTAGGTGTAGGTGTGGTTTGTAAATATCTGGTATATTGTAATACATTGGTGGTGGAACTAGTAGGATGAGGTCGTTTTTCTATTGGAATGAACGGTGTATCTTTGTAGTATCGTATAGGTGCTATAGATCAGGATAACTGTGTGAATTTACTAGTAATCACGCGCTAACGCTCATTAAGGATTGTGTGTCTATATATTTTGAGTGTAATAAATTTAAGGGTGTATGTGTCTTTCTTTTTTTGTATCCCCAAATCTATCCTGGAAGACAGCCACGCTTTCTTGATTTAATTTATTGTAGGCTTACCGCTTTTATTTTATATGTAAAATCCCTAACAATAAGTGCTTTTATTGCTTGCTTTTACTTAATTAATGAGCTATGAAATAGGGCGATGCTTAATTGTATCAAATCCATCCCATAATATTCATATTAACAGTCGTCTTTCGATACTTCTTCATCGTTGTGCTTTACAAGAACACTTAATAAACATCAAATCCACTAGGTGGTAAGTAAAGAGTTCTAAGTAGAGATATGGAAATAAATCTTGAGTTAGAAATCAATACAGTTTAATTTTCATTTTATTAGGTTCCATCCTTGGGCACGTTCATCCTTAGGACATTTTATCACTTAGGATTTCAATTGAATTAGAATTCAGCCATTCCATCTTGGGCTTTAATCTTGGGCACATTCCATCCTTGGGCACATTTCATCTTTGGGTTCAGTAGAGCTCATTTCATATCCTTTGTGGGATCATTCATATACAGTCACATGCTGGACACAGCACAACGTGTATATATGTAATACTGAAATCACAATATGTTTGAATATGTATTGCCCTTGTGTTAGCGAATTTCCCAACGCGTTATTCCATTTTCATTTCTAATATATATGATTAAAACCCATAATTCTTAGTTTATTCTTTCTTAAATTTCGTGCATTATTTGCATTGATTCACGAATTATTGTCCTCTTTAAACGACTGAAATTTATAATGCTTGCAAAATCTATTCTTTAAGGTATTAAATATTTTTAATCCATACTAAGGTTCATTTTCTGATAATTCATAACATTTAAAACATTTTTTACCTAAAGTACATACTTCTTTTCATTTCATTATTTATTCCTTGGATGACTAATTATGTCAACTTTTTAGGCATTCCTCTTAGTTTTAAGTCTACCACTCTGTGAATGGTCTTAATTTAGTCATTCCTTTGTGGACCTTATATCATATTCATTTCAATTATCCTTTATCACATGAATGTTTAATTTAAGACATTCATGTAATTATCTCCTATGTCATTGCTTAATTTATTGTAGCAGTAAATGATATCCTGTTTAGACCTACTAAAGTGTAATAATAAAGTAGAATATATAACAAGTTCTTTTTCTTGGATTTCATTCGCTTTTGTGTTACACGTATTGTGTGGCTATTTTTCTAATTATTAACCTCCTTATAAAATTGTGTTTTGGGTGTTACTACATATTACGTTCCCCCACATCTTTTGAAGCGACCACCTGAACAAAGGAAATTCAGAGATTGTAACTCTGGGCCAAGGTTAAGAGCTTACATTACAGACGACGGTTCCGGCTATATTTGAACTTCCTGGTACCCGATTTTTTATATAATTTGTAGGTCATATCTTTGTTGGTTGTATTTATATTATAGCAATCACCCTTCAATAATTATTTATTTGTTAATAAATATTATTAACGACTTAGAACAAAAATAAATTGCGTGATGTGAATCCGTGTTACTCAAAGTACATCACTTAAAATTGTTGGCGCGAAACAGGGCATTTTGTGTCTTGTGTAGGGTTGCGTTAAATTCATAATTGTGATCTCTTCAATTATTATTCTCGAGTTTTGGTTCTTTTGATCCTTTCATTATGTCAATACCACATAATAATTGCTTATACCCGACGGTTGCAGTTCCTCCTGGTTTTTGCTCGTTACCTCCTCAATTCATTCGTAATCCAACATGTTTCGTAATATTATATTCAGAATAGGTTCGATCAAGATTATTATCAAAATAATCTCTTACAAGAATTCCCATTGCGTGATTCACAAACTTTTTATTCTAAAAGTTATGGATCATATGGTAACAAATACCCGAATGAAAATACATATTCGTATCCGCCGATCCCTAATCGAGCTTACGGTTACTCTGACTATCCTCATAACTATTCCCACAATTATCTTCGTAATAATTCCATAACGACTCTCGTACTTACCCTCGTGAGTATTCCCCTAATTGGTCTCAACATAGACCGTCACCTTATTTTAGACATCAGACACAGAGACAGTTTGATAGACTTGACTCCTCAGATGACTTGACTACACAGTTAGACATGTTAAGAGAAAACATTGCTCTCTTAACCAAACTTTTACAAAATACTCAAAATATGTTATACAATCTTCAACAAAAAGAAGATTCCCGTAACATATTTAAATCTCGAATTTTCCAACCTTCCAATCGTAATTATACATCCTTCCTAAGAAAACCACTGGTTCTCGCAATTATCGAGACAACCATTTTAGCCCTTCGTCCTCTGTAAATTCAAGGACCTCTCCTCGTAACACAGACCTTCATAAGAATACCTCACATACACACATAAATCTTGTGTGGTGTGATTACTGCGGTATTCAAGGCCACTTAATACAAGATTGCTATAAGTACCTCGGTATTTGCAGTTACTGCAAAAAGAAAGGGCATGT
>JABUQX010121027.1:0-7500 GCA_015478945.1 Trachelipus rathkii
TTACGCTCATTACTCACACACCAACAATAATATTAATAGATATATTAATAATAATTAATATAATATTATATATTAATATATTATTATAATATATATAATATATATATATTATATTATTAATTTAATTATATGATATTATATTTGTATATATATATATATATATATATATATATATTAATATATATATTATTATAATTATATATATATATATATATAGTATATATTTATTATTATAATAATATATATATTATATATTATATAATATATATATATTATATATATATATATTATTATATATATATTATATATATTATATATTAATTATATATTTATATATATATAGTATATAATATTATATTTATATATATATACTATATATTATATATATATTATATATATATATATTATAATTATATATATATTATATTATATATATATAAGATTAAGTTTAATAATATGACATTAATAATAATAAATTATATTAATATATATAATATATTTAATATATATATATAATATTATATATATATTATATTATTATTATATATATATAATATACGTAGTATATATATATATTATATATATATATATATTATATTTATTTAATATATATATATTATATATATATGTATATATTATAGATATATATTATATATATTATATATATTATATTATATATATTATATATATATATATATTATTATATATTATATAAATATATTATTTAATATATATATATATATAAAATAATATGTACTATTATATTATATATATATATTATATATATATATTAATAATATATATATATTATATATATATTAATATATATATATAATATATATATATATATAATATATATTATATATTATATTAATATATACTATATATATATATATATATATATATTATTATATTATATATATTATATATATATAATAGTATATAAATATAATATTATTTATATATGGTATATATATTAATATTAAATATATATATTATATATTATATAATTTATATATAATATTATATATTTATATTATATATATATATATATTTATTAATTATATATTATATATATATATATTATATAATATATATATCTATATATATCATATATATATATATATATATATTATATATATATAATTATATATATATTATATATTGATATATATTATTATATTAATATTACTATTATTATATATATATTTTATATATATATATATATTAAATATATATTAATATTATTATATTATATATTATATAATATATATATTATTTATATATTATATATATATATATAATATATATATTTTATATTTATATATTATATATAATATATATATAATATATATATATATTAAATTTATTATTTATTATATATATTATTAATTATAATATTATATATTATATATATATATATATATTATTAAATATATATATAATATTATATATATATATAATATATTATATATTTAATATTATATATATATATATAAATATATATATAAATAATATTATATAATATATATATATATATATATAATTATATATTATATATATATATATATATATATATATAATATATATATTTAATATATTTATAATTATATATATATTATATTATTATATATTATATATATTTAATCTATATATTATTAATATATCTTAATTATATATATTTATATATCTATATTATCTATATATATATATATATATATAATAGTATATTATATATTTAATTTATTATATAATATATATATATATATATATATTAATATATATATATAATATATTTAATTTATAATATTAATATATATTATATATATATTAATATAATTTATATATATATATGTATAATATATATATATTATTATTATATATAATATATAATATATATATTAATTATTATATAATATACTATATAATTATATATTATTAAATATATATTATATATATATATTATATATTAATTATTATATATAATAATTTATATATATATATATATATATATTATATTAATATATTATATAATTATATTTATGGGGGTGCTTGTGACCTGGGTCGAAGGGTGGATGTGTACTCCTTACGACCGTGATAAACTGATTGTATGGTTGGATTGTACAACATTTGCCTAGGTCAATTTTAAATTTTATTTTAATTTTATTATATATTATTAAACTTTGAACGCGCATTCACAGTATAGAATAATATTTAGTTCTATATATATATTGATATGTGGCTAACAATGATTAGTTGTAATTTGCAATTTAGCGCTGTTCCGTCTAAAGTATCTATAATTATTAGATATCATCTTATCAGAATAATTTGACTCATGTGAGATATATGTTTTATTATTTTGTTTGCGGGCTCTCTAATTACTCTCTTATTGTATTTATCTAGAGGAGAAAGAGGTATAATAGTTCTGTGTAAGACACTAAATTTAGTTGGAGAGAAGCATGTAGTCGCTTTTGTTATATAATTCTGTGTGAACTTTATTGTGTGTATTTGTAAACTAGGATGGCCAGAGAGATCATTTAGTTTCTTTATTATAGATGTGTATTGGTGTATAGAGATTTTGTGAGAATTAATGATTTGGATATGTTATATTTTTATTTTCTCGCTACTTAATTGGTGTTTCCATTTTTGACTCTGTAATAGTATGACAGTCGCTTGTTGATGTGTGATATATTGATCTTTAGTGAGAATAATAGATCGATTGATATTATAAAAGATTATTGTGACGCTGTGTATAATGTTGCTCATTGATCACTTAGTTAAAGTAGTAGGAACGATAAATTTATCATAATAATGCTCTAAATGATAAAGAGTATGATGAGTAAGTTAGTAATTATTTAGTTAAACTTAATATAGTGTGATGTAGAAATTAAATACTTCTAAATATTTCATACTTATATCTTCAATATGTATATTTATAGAGATTCCTTTTATTTTGTACTGCCTGGGTATTATTAGTCGGTAGAACTATGATTATCTACAGTTAAGATGTACTTACAACTAAGCAAGATTATTTAATCAATGATTACCGTTAAACTCATACTGTTAACTACATACATCTCCTAGTCAGTTAGAACTTAAATAATAATAATTTAATAGTGATGTACTCTTCCCCTTTATATAATATTTATTGCTCAGTCATTAATTTATAGTGATTAAAAGGTGAATAATGTCAAGAGATCGAGTAAATATCCATTCTATTATTAAACTTGAATACAATACTGAGTGAATTCAGAGGTGTAAGAGAACTGGATGATAAATTTGAGGCCTCTAGTATAAAGTATAATACAAAATATTACATTTTGCTCTCACTTCAATCTATCTCTTGAAGGAAATCAGAGGAAGGATTTTTTAAACATAAACTTACTATACCAAATGTATTTTTCATATACTTTAATGTAAATATATTTTAGTTCCTATATTCATAGTACTTATCTTTTGAATTTCTGAAGATGGTTATTTTGTTTAAAATAAGTGTTATTAATTATTAGCGAAAGCTATAATATGAAACTATAATTTGTGTTAATATATTGTGGGATCTTTATTTTATCTGATGTTAAGTATTTTTATAAAGATAGCATCTTACGAATAACAAAGAAATTTTATAATAACATGGATCAGAAATGAGTAATTTTATAAAATAAAATGATGATGATTTTAATGTAAATGGATAGAAAAATATATTTTCATATATATATAAGTAGTATTTCTATTATAAAGAAATAATTGAGATTTCTTATCTTTCGTAATTTGGATGTGTCACCAGAGATATTTTTTTATAATTGTTTTTTTTTTACTTCCATCACTTCTAATTTTATAGCTGAAAAGTGGCGTCTCATCGTATCCTTTGTTAACTAGCAGATACAATATATAATATATAATATATATATATACTATATATATATATATAGTATAATATATATATATATATATATATATATATATATTATATATATATATATATATATATATATTATATATATATAAATAGTATTACTTATATTTAATTATATTATTATATATAGTATTTTATATATATATTATATATATATATATATATATATATATATATATTCTACTTTATTTATTTTTCATTAAAAATTTCCTTCTGCAAATCTGGCCGCTTTTCAGCAATAGAAGGAGAAGAAAATAAAAACAGCTAAAAATAATAAGGGTAAACGCTGAGGATAATAACTCGAATAAAACTGAATTCTAATATGATCTAATATATACAAATTAAACTTATTTTCATGATAACCTATATTTCTAATAAATGTTTCATATTTGTGTAAATGAAGATTAGTATTACAAAATATATTTTTCAATAATTATTTTATTTAGAACGATGTAATTTGTTAATATATAAAAAAATATTGGGTAGTTTTTTATATATATTATATATATATTATAATTATATATTATATTATAATATATAGATATATATATTGATATAATTACATATACGTATATATTAATTATTATTTATATTTAAACATTTATTTATATTTATATATAAATAATATATTATATATATATATATTATGTATTATATTATTATATTTAATATATATATATATAATATATATATATTATATATATATATATATAATATTAATATTAATTATATAATAATATATTATAATATAATTTAATATATTAAAGTTATATATTTTATATATGGTTACAAATATATATTATAATATATATATATATATATATAATATATATAACCTACATTTATTTTATAAAATTATATATCACCTAGCGATAACATATAATTTGATATATTTTAATAATATAATTAAGCAATTATAATATATATATTTATATATATATTATATATAAATATATATATATATATTAATAATTATTTATTATATATATATATATTATATTATATATATATTATATATTTAATGAAATTGCTTTTAGAGACAGTTTAATATATAGAATATATATTACTGTATTTTTGTATACTACATAATTCTAACATTTTGAATTTTTCTACATATAATAGGCTTAATAATATCACCGATAATAATAGATTTAGTGATTTCAAAAGTGAAGTGTTAAATGTAATACGATTTACCATTATACTTAGTATATTATATTAATATTATATAATATAACTAATACAATTTTTAATTATTAAAATTATTAACAAAATCAGTATTAATAATATATATATTATAACTTAGTATATTAAAAAGCGTATGTATTAATTACTAACATTCAAATATCATCATTAAATTATATCTCCACCTTAAATTATATATACTTTGAAATATAGGAGTCTACTATTAGGTTACTGTTCAGTAAGTGACTACTACATAAGGTAGCAGTAGGAAGAGAGTCTGTACATCATTGTCAGCTGATTTTTTCTCTAGATATATCTGGTTGAGTCAATGATTTTAAATGAATATTGATTTAAATATTAGTATCTGGTATTATTATAAGTAGATGTAATTAAAATGATTAGCTAATATTGTATAAAAAATTATTAATATTTAGTTAATTATTTATTTAGTTTTAATGTATTAATTACAATACTATATATTATATTTTCTTGGCTATAATTATACTTACGAATTTATATGGTAGGATTATTTATTAAAATAAAAAAAAAAATTGATATTGTCATATTGAGTCTGATACATAGGCAATCAAGTTCTCATAAGCCTATTGATGATAAGTTAGAACTTTTTTTTGTCGAAGTAACTTATAAATTGGTGCCACAGTATCGCTATACTATTAAAAAAGTGATATGGAGTAGATAATTTAGATTGACTTATATTATAGGCATTCTTAAAGCTAGCCTTCGAACAAAAAAATATCATTTAATATATATATATATATATATATATTATATATATATATATATAATATATATATATATATTATATATAATATATATTATATATATAATATATAATATATATATATATATTTTAATATATAATATTATATATATATTATTATTATATACTATTTATAATAATATTATTATTTATATATATATTATTTATATTAATTAATATATATATATTTATAATATATATATATTATATATATATATAAATATATTTAATATATATATATAATATATATATTAATATATATATATTATTTATATATATATATATATATATATAATATATATACTATATATATATTATATATATTATATATATTAATATATATATTATATATATTATATATATATATAATTATATATTATAATTAAATAATTATATTATATATATATATAATATTATATATTTATTTTTATTATATATATATATAATATATTATATATTTAATTAAAATTAATATTATAAATTAATATATATATATATGATATATGATATTAATTATATATTATTATATATATATATTATTATATATTAATTAATATTATATATATTAATAATATATATTATATATATATTATTTTATATATATATATATAAATTAATAATATATGATATATATATATAAATCTATTAATTATTATATTATTAAATATTTAATTATATATATATATATAGTATATATATAGATTAGTAATTATTATTATAATTATTATTATTAAGTGTCATAATCTAAATTATAATATTGTCCGAGTAGTAAAAAGTTACTGGAGTCGCAGCTGATATATATATATATATGATATATTAATATTAATTATATAATATATTATATATATATAATATATATAATATAATATATATATATATATGTTATATATTTATAACTTTCCTAACGAAAACGTCGAAGGCATGTTTTATCAATAAAGAATTATTACTCAATATAAATCAATTTACATTATATTCATAACATTCT
The DNA here is from genome assembly GCA_015478945.1 of Trachelipus rathkii. Taxonomy (NCBI): domain Eukaryota; kingdom Metazoa; phylum Arthropoda; class Malacostraca; order Isopoda; family Trachelipodidae; genus Trachelipus; species Trachelipus rathkii. Next base: position 6,862 of record JABUQX010121027.1, read on the forward strand.
CTCAACTTCTATTTTATCTTTATTCGATCATAATTTTTATTATATATATATATTAATTATATATATATATATATTTTATAATATAATATATCTTATATATATATATTATATTATATATAATAATATATATATATATATATATATATTTTATATATTAATATGATATATATATATATATATATATATATATTATTATATTATATATTAGTATTATACTATATATAATATATATATATATATATATATGATTATATATATATTATATATATATTATAATATATCTTAACCTTGTATTACTATATTCAGAATGAATAGAGGGAAGACCTTTATATTTTAATATAGATGTTTAATAGAGAGTCACAAAGTACCATCATTAACTCAACTAGTTTTATTCAAAGAGTCGAGAAGAAAATAGATTCATGTTTTTGAGTATACTCTGACTGTGTCCGTGGCCATATAATATCTAACGAGTAACTTAAGATAAAGGATAGTCACATTTTTAAAGGTTGATATTTTTTTTTTTTCTCTTCATTTCTTATAAAAGAGTTGGAATATTTATACATATGTATTACATTAGGTAGTAGTATTTGTGCGGTTATAATAAATTATGATAGGATTTTAATAATTAATAAATGGGTT
>JABUQX010121027.1:12500-56116 GCA_015478945.1 Trachelipus rathkii
CATGAAATATGTAAAGTATAGATAGTTGTATACCGGTTGACTAACAATTAAAATGAAAGAACTCTAAAAGGAAGCTTATTTCTAGTGAAATAAAATATTTTTTTAAAGATAGACAATTAAGATGCGTTTTGAACCATAAAAACATCTTAAAACTAAGGTGTGATAGGCTCCCTTATACATATAATATAAATAATAATAAATAAATTAAATTAAATGACCATAAAATAGTTTGAAAAGTATAATAAATAAATGAATATAAATCAACGAAGATAAATGTGCTATATTTTAAATACGCTACTTAATTACTAAACTGGCGATTTTGTGGCGAATGGGGAGATATATATATATAATGATTGTCTACTAATTAATAATAATATATCTGATGCATAAATATTTATGTATAAATTGAATGTATTATAATTTAATATTATATTATAATATATATAATTAAAATTATACCAATCAAGTTAGACAATAATTTGAATAAGAGTTGAAATTCGATGATGTTTTATCTATTACATAAGCAGATTCATAATTATTAATTGGATAGCTTGAATTCGATGAAAATGTGTCATCCTTTTTTTCCTTTTACGCACTCGTCAGAGTTTTCTTAAGATCAATTTTTACAATTATAGTTTATTCTATACACCCGGATGCATCATAGCTGCTCATCTATAGCTATTTTATCTATATTACTTTTCTCTTATTGATAATTGAGAATTATGAAGTGTTGTTTTACTATTGGAATTATTAGTCAGAGAAAATAATTTTATAAACTAATTTCAAATCATTAAATATTTAATATTATTTACAAAGTACATTTTCTTACACTTTAGGGTTGGACTTTGAAATGTCTTTATTTATGATGAGATAAAGTCCTTGTTATTCTTAGATAATATCTCTTTTCTACATACATGAAAATTTCAATCTGTTACCTATCTAATATAGTATCTTTCTCAACATTTTACCCTATGATCCTTACATTTTATGTCATATATTCTTTACATAATGAATAGTGCAATTAGTGGATCTCAACCTTCTTCCTCTACTTCTCATTATAACACATTTTCCATTAGACCATATTTCCACATAAAACTTTAACAGATAGACACATTAAATAAATAGATAAAGTGAATCTTTTACACTCACATTTTAGTCTAATTAGACTGATCAAAGCATTATAGCATAAGTTCTATCAGGAAACATTTTCAATATTATTTATAGCTAAGGATCTTTAAAAATTGCGCACCCTAAGTCTTAATCCAAACGACCCACTCAATATTATAATATTGGCCAATCTAATCCGAACTTTATTTATAATAACTTGGCTCGATCATACAGTTCTTTAAGTCAAAATCATCATACTGCTGTCGAAACAGATTAATCACACAAATTATCATTAAACACACTCACAAATTCTTCCAATATGCATCCTAATATATAATCAGAGGATCTTACTCTAGGCGCGGGATTTACATATTATGCACAGACCGACTTCGTTCGTGAAAAGCAATTCTGAAAACACAAACGATCTGTAAGAGAGAGCCTATAGTCTAGATACATTGTGATACAGTATCATATTAGACCGAATAGTTCAAACAAATATAGACTTATAAGAGAGTAGAACATATGAATCTGGAGAATTATTATAATTGATTTTTTATCTTCAGTAGATAATTAGTCGTTTTTGTGACTTAAATTGATTCCTATAAGATTATAACATCATCTTATAGTATGAGCACTCAATAATCACCAATGATGTATCGCGCTCAACATATTATATTCAACACTTCATAATACAACAGTTTGGTTTAGATTCTGTCTCATAATGCCCTTCTCACTATTCATAGTTCAAAGAAGAAAGATATCAAAAGAATCTTATAATTATAGCTCTATGTATACCTGAGTATAATAGTTGCTAGAAGACCAACATAAATTTCTCAGAATTCTTTTAAACTCACTCATATAAGCGTGTACACATAGGCTGTCTGTACACGCTCTCACAATCAACATTCGTGTATTACAAACCAAAAGTTTTTCAATAATTCTACATGTCTTACATTACAAACAGTTCACGACATTATTAGCACTATTGTAAATGCTCGATAAATCAAACACCAACTATAATCGAACATCTAAAATATATCACGCTCATGTCATGATCTACACACTGCTAAATTCTAGAACTGGAGTAGTTACTCACAGCTGTCATACAATCGGGCGCAGATAACCATATACATGTACGCTTGACCAGCGTGACACAAATAGATCCTTGTATATTAATACATACACTCAAGACTACTTAAAACACGTGATCGACAAAATCGATTGATGTCAGTATCTATTCTACTCAAATCATTGGATAAAATACTGGATAGAGTCTACAAGCATCTATTAATTGATGGTCAACTGTGGACAATTCTTACAGAACAAACTATTCTTGTAAGTTACTGCAGTACCAATCAGATTCCAGCGAAGAACACGATAGACTAATGCACCCTCCTAGTAGAATACATAAAATTAGGTTCTTAACACAATTATCTTCTAGCTCTATATCGATACTTGTAACTTATATAATACGACGCATATAAGTAGGTTCTTTTGAAGCACTCGATTACCATTTTTAAAGATTGAATCAGAGCATCACACTGCAAAGATAGAATCAGGGCACTCTTTGGAAAGAATGAATCAGCATACTCTTTGGAAAGATTGAATCATCGCCTTCTCTGGAAAGATTGAATCAGCGCCCTCTTTGGAAAGATTGAATCAGCGCCCTCTTTGGAAAGACTCATATAACAACAATTCTGTCTCACATGTGAACGTTCAGAAAACCACAATTCTCGCTCAAAGACAATTCTTGCGCATTACCCATCTAACTACTAAGGCAGCATGCAAACTCGGGATGATTATAGACTCAAGCTGGAGTTTCGCAACTATTTACAGAAAGATCTTCGAGATAATTAAGATGCTAACAAAAGCTTGTTTCCATAAACATGCAGACGGCCATGGTAGTAGATCTGATCTACAGTCTGGGCACAACTTACAACTATACTCTACAACAACCTTATATTCTATTAAGCTGTTAAATAAGAACACGGGAACAAATTGACTCAATACCAATATGCTAGCTATTGATATAATAGGCTTGTACAAGCTATACTATACATGATTGATCATAATGGAAGGTATGTGACAGGACGACAATAACTCTATATATTCTTGCCTTATAACTACCTCCATAATATATAACCTAATCTTTCTATACTTCACTAGCCAAACTTTACTTGGCAATGATTGTGTTAAAGTTTTATAACAATTTTTTGTCTCTGACACTTTATACAATTTTTGCGGGATTCAAATAAGAATAAGTTTCGATATATTAATTCACGCTACAGAAACATCGATATAACTGATTTACAATGAAGTGACATATTTGTTTAAAACCATCATATACACAATTACCCATACAACTATACGTAAAAAAATTCTATTTACTAATCCCTGTCTTATGCACAGGCATATTACACGCATGATACTCATTTTGTAAGAAAAACAAAATAAAATCCCACCAATAATCAAAGAAGCTTCAAACAGAAGATGAAAACTCTAATGCAAGGGAGCGTGCTAGATCTACACATAGAATCGCAACAAGGTCTTAGAGAAAGAATGTGATCTCAGCTAAAAACTTTTTGATTCAGAGAAGGCATAAAATTATATAGTACAATCATCTCTTCGAACTTCTATATTTGCAAAGAAGGACTCAAAGCAATCTGTTCAGGCCCACTGGATAGTGAGTCGTGTGTAATACTAATATATAGTACCTCAGCATTAGCTAGGATATTATTAGTGGAGCCTATATAATAATTACATAAATATTTTACTAGGGGAGAATACTCATTTTCCCCATACTGTTAACTAGTATTAGTCATAATGAGTTAGAGCCTGTGAACAACAGACATCCTATATATGCTAAATGTTCCGGAACCTAGGGGCCCAAAGAAGAATCAGTGGAAGTTGTTAGTAACTCTATGTTCTGATCATCTACTGGACCCCGCCGGCCTAGGTGGTACTCTTTTACTCGCACCTGGTGTAGTCACTATTCAGTTATCAGTTGGTATTAGAGTGTTGATAAAATAAATTAAAGTCAATTATAAGTAATGTATTAAATATATTTAAATTATATATTATTATCTTCATTATTATATTAATTATATATATGATAATTATACACTAATGAATTATTTAATATATAATATTATAATATATAATATATTATATTAATATTATAGATATTATATATTAATTATATATGATTAAATATACTATATATATTATATTATATATATGTAAAAATATTATATATTAAATTTAATATATATAATTATATAGATATATATATTATATATTAATATATTATATATATAATATATAATATTATATTATATTATATATATATATATTATATTAGCTTATAGTAATATTTGTGGTATTTATAGAAGTTAATACATATTTTAAATCGGAGAAAGTCAAGATGTTTTGTTCACTGCTTTCTTACAAACATTAAGTAATTCATTTTCTTTTTTTATAAATTTCCAAAATTTAATGGTTATTAAAAAATTATGTTTATTTATTGAAGTCTCTAAGGTGAGAAAATGTGAAAAATGAGTTAAAATATGCATGTGCGAGTAAAAGAAAAGAAAAAATATTACCATCTTAAAACAATAAGAACGCGTACAAAAATTTTTTTTATTTCCATTCTTATTAGGTTATTTGTATGTTATTATCCATTTCAGTCGTTGTTATTTTTCTTGAAAAAAAAATATATAATTTATTTGTACTATTTCTTCTTAGATTCTACGCCTAGCTGCTCCCGAATCTACAACCTACTATACTAAAAATCACTTAATCCCTAACCCCTCGAGTTTGACTTCTAATATTTTTTTCCTATTTTATTAATAAATTTTTAGATTGATTCATTATATTTTTGAAATATTTAAAATTTGAGAGAAAGTTTTTTCTTTGTGTTAATGCATGTAGAATATTTTTTTTTTTTTTTTTTTGCATAAGTTCATTATTTTATATTTATAGTTTTTTTATATTTATTACATTGAGATAGTGTTTTAGATTAGTGAATTAATACTTAGGTTTTAATTCATATTTATATGGATATTAACCTTAATCTATGACTATACTGTCTTAATTTTCCTTACAATTATTATAATTATTAATTATTATTTACTAATAGTAATTTAAATATAATAAAAATTTTAATTTATAGTGTAAATAAGAATATTTAGTGGTACTTAGTATAGATCAGTATGTCATCTAATTAAGTTTAGTATTTATCACATCACAATCTCATATTTAACAATTGTTTAATCAAGTTGTTACCTTTGTATGTTATTCCAAATTTATTTATCTAAAAAGACTTATCAAGTTCAGTTATTGTTCAGTTCCTTTTTTCATCAATCTAGATGCTATTTATTTTGTTTTTGTTTTAGCGATTTGTTATCTGTTTTATTTAGTCTAATTAAGTGTTTTATTGGTTATCACAAGTGACCTAGTATTAATTATTGATATGTTTTACTTACAACATATTTATTTAGGAATTTCATTATTTGATTTAATATTATTGTATATTTCAAGAGGAATTTATTTAAATATTTTATAGATAATGTTTTTATATAGAGATTATAAATTCTGATACTTTTATTTATGCTTCGATTGTTATATTAGAAAATTATCTAGTAAGGCGTATTATTAGTTATCGTTCATGTTATACCTGCAGAGTGTGTGAGTTGCGATATAATCCTTATAGAAAAATATTTATAATATGAAAATGCATAAAAGCCAATTATGGTTTTTCTATTGTATTGGTTATCTTAACACGTCATGTTGCTGAATGGTTGATTTAGTGATGTCTTTTATTATATTTTACTGTGAAGTAATCAATTATTTTAATAATATCTCTTATGTTTATTCTAAAGGCTTGCGTTAGTAGATAGACTAATAATTTATTTATTTTTAATTAGGATTATACATTGACAAGAATTTCGAACTCAAGGCGTATAAAAAGCATGTTAGCTTAACTACAAAGTAAAGTTATTTTCCTCTTCAAATTGTTGGATGATATTTAATGAAATAATTAAAAAAAATAAAAAAAAAAAAAAAATGTATTTAATATAAAAAATTTTACTTAAAAATAACTGAATTTCAGTCATAATAAATTTACTTTAAATATAATCATATTAATAATAACTAATAATTAATGAATTAATATAAAAATATTTTACTAAATCTTATAATGTTAATTATTATCATCTTAGATGACTTTTCTTTGGAAGTACATAATTTTTGTTATTATTTATTATTATATTAAATTTGTGAAGATCTTTTAATTGAAATGTTATATAATATCAATTCAATTATGAAATGTAAAAAACTTATTTTAATAGATAATTTAATTTCGTCAATGCGTGTGGAAGAAATTGTGAAAAAAAATAAAAATATCCCCTTAGTAGATTGATGGAAATCATTATTTTTCTCATAGCTTAAAATGAGGCTCATAATAAATAATATATATTTTTACCGGAGGGTATTAACTAGTAGAAAGTTGGTTTAGTGATATTGTTAGTGTATTGGTTATAGTGTTGTGTTGTGTTTTTATGTGTATTAGGTGTATTATGTATGGTGTGTGTTGTGTGAGGTTGTAGTTGCAGATAAATTAGCTAGCTTCTGACTTTTATGTAAATGGCATTGGGCGTTGTGACTCATTTAAATAGTACTTAAAAGATGTATGATTCTGCTAAGAACCACTTGTTTTGTGGCAGAAAAACTAATTTGCAAGAAAACCTTTGGATAGAGTACTATAACCAGCTCCAGAGAGGTATCATTATACTTACTTACTCATTATAATTATATTATTAATATATATATATATATTATTATATAAATATATATTATTATTATATAAAATATATATATATAAATTTATATTATATATATAGTATATTATATATATATATATATATATATTTATTATATTATTTTATATATATATATTATATTATAGTATGTTTATAATATTATATATATATATTAAATATATATATTAATATATATATAATATATAATTATCATATTATTATATATATATTATATATTAATATTTATATTTGATATATTTATTTGTGATTTAAAATTTTATAAATATTTAATATTTAATTTTAATATTATTATTTGAAGTTTAATTATATTATATATAATATATACTATTAATATTATATATATAATATATAATATATATTATATATATTATATAATTTAATATAAATATATTATATATAATAATATATATATATATATATATATTCTATTAATATTAATATATTTATAATATTATATATTAATTATTAAATAATTGTATATATATATCGATATATATCTTATATATAATATAATTAATTGTTGACATGTTATAATATATATTAAAAGTTTGTTTATATTTTATTATTATTTTTTTAAATATTATAATTTATATTATTATAACTTAATATTATAATATTATAATATATATATATTATATTAAATATTTATTTTATATATTAATTATATATATATTAATTAATAACTATAATTTAATATTATTATATATATATATAATTAATATTTTATTATATTTATAATTAATCTTTATTTAATTATTATTAATATATATTATATAATTATATATTATATTATTATTATATATTATATATATATTATATTAATTTATATAATATTTATATTTATATATAAATTATATTAATTATATTATTTTAATATTATATTAAATAATATATATATATTATTAATTATATTATATTATATATATAATTATATATTTATTCATATTTATTATATTTAATTTAATATTTACTTAATATATTAATATATTAATTATATAGGTACTTATGTTATCATCTATTATTACTGCTTAATTACTATTTATATAGTACCGTAGTTATTAATGTTTAATTTTTAAATAATTTATTTATCAGCTACTACTTTATTATTTTTAGAATTTCTTTCAGTGGCATTGGCATTTTCTACTTCGAATGGGATTAGTTGGGTTATACTACTTTGTGTAATTCTACCCATCCAGTCTCGATTGTGATATATATGTGACAGCTGTTATAATGATCGTATTCTGCTTGGATGATATTATGAGATATTAGTTATATGGGGATTTATATTTATCCAGTTATATTAATATTTAATAGTGATATTTTTATTAATTTATTTTTTAGTAATTTTATATATATTTTATATTTATTATATTATATATATAATATCTATTCTTTATTATTATAATTTTTATATATATTATATTAATAATTATATTATTTCATTTATTTATATATTATAATTAATATTAATTATTTTTTATTATAATTGATCTAGCTTTAGGTATCCAAAATCCTTGTTGTCTATGAATATATATATGGTGGTGTTGTATGAGTTAAATAATTACCTTAATTATATTTATTATATATATGATTATAATATAACTATTAATTACTATATTCTGTTATATATATATAGTTAATATTTTATTATTATATAATATATATGTAATATTTATATATATAAATACTATATATATATATTATATAATTATTATATACTATTTATATAATTTATTATTTTTATATATAATATATATTAATTCAATTTCTCACTATTAATTCCGGTTATATTTTTTTATTAATTTTATTATTATTATCACCAATTAATCCATAACAGTGTAATTATATAAATGATTGCAAGACTGTGTGCATATATATTGTTTCACTACCCTCACATAATAAAGCTATATAAGTAGATAATAAAGTTTTAGCTACTAATAATATATATAAGTTTTTAAATTCTACTTATTAACAACTTAAAACGAACTTAAATAACCTTACTTACTTGCTTACTTACTTACCTACCTTTCTTAAATTTTAATAATATTTATTTACTACTACTAATTTTCTTTACAGTTAATAGATGTACTATTTTATGTTTTATCCCTCTCCTATTTGAAAATTTTATTTTTACTTATTCTTTATTGCAAAAATTTGCAGGGGAAAGATCGTACTGAATGTCTTATATATATAAATTAATTATAATATATTATATATATATATATTATTAATATAATAATATACTATTATATAATATATTATATATAATATATATATATTATATATAGTTATTATATATATTATATATTATATATATATATATATATTATATATTATAATTAATATAGTATAATATACGTTTGGGCACGGGGTTAAGGGCGAGCTTTTTGGGCTACCTCTAAGACAGATTCCTCTCAAGTATGGGTTCTGAGTTTTAGTTCGGTTATATTTAGATAGGACTTTGAACTTGGTTGAATAATAAAAAGGTATTTGTGTGACGTTTAGGTAATGTTGAGTATTTTATCGTAGCATTTAAATAATTTCTTGCAGTGTTGTGCATAAGTTTCATTATTCGTGTTCATATTTGATGTTTACGTTTATCATATTAATTCATGCTCGCTCGCACATGATCATCTCATAAGGCTTTTTTATAGTACGCAGAACTATCCTATACAATAATTACACAACATCTTATCCAATAATACTTTTTCGAGCATCTGGAAATGTAGGTGATACTAGGATTATTGACGATAAACTACCACGCTTTACGGTGGCAAACATTTCGACTACTGTTGCGACTGTAAGCAGGGCTGTTGCTATCGTGGGCTCATATAATATTCTTAGCATTCACTTGGTACAGTAAAACTCATTTAACAAATACTATTTCTCTATTTTACATAATTTACCTCAGGATTAAGAGGCTATGTGGTAATATAATGTTGGATAACTTTTGGCTCAACCACATGTGTAGTTATCTTCTTTAGATCTATTGCATCACAGTTTAATAACATATATATTATATATATATATATTATATATATTATTATATATAAATAATTATTATAGTATATTATTAATATAATATATTTAATATATATAATATATATTATATATATATTAAATTAATATATATATTTATATATATAATTTATTATAATATTATATATTATTATTATATTTATATATTTATATTAATTATTATAGTTAATATATATATTATATAAATATATCTATATTATAACATATATATATATTATATATTATTATGATATGTATTTTATTATTAGTTTGTATATAGGGGTAATGTTGTATTGTGGTTAGAGTTTTCAGGTTAATGTTAATAAGGGACTTCTGTCTATAAAGGGTCATATATACTTACTTTTCTATTTATTAGGTCCAATATCTTTTACTTATTCTATCAAGGATGAAAATAAGTAGAAAATTACGAATTAAATTACTTCCAACTTTGTGTGAAATTCTAGAAGAAATTCCACATTTCATAGTTTAACTCTCCCGATAACCCTAACTAACTATATTTAATCTAACATATCAAAACTGACTTTACCTAACTTATAACCTACTACAACTATAACCTTGATATATATATCTTAATCTTAACAACCATAATTTAGCTTTAACCTATACCTTAAACTTTACTACTATTATACTTAAACCTAACTTAAACTACTAACCTAAACTAGGCTTTTTATTTTACAATAATCTTGTAGATTAGTTATAGTGTATTAGGTGTATGTTTAGAAAATTTGCGTTCTTTACGAATTGTGTTATTGCTGTGGCGTAATCTCGATAATTAATTAATGTACTCGTGTTCGGTGAGCTCGCAGGATATATATATATTTTAGTGAATACTTATAATCTCAGGATTCAGAGACATTCAAAGTTTTATTTATTGTTATTTTATGTTAAAATAATTCTGAAGTGAGATGTTTATATATCGTATATTTACAATAGAATGTTTAGATAGTGAAAACACTACCAGACTATATAGAACAGGAATGAAAGAAATTAAATACCAGGTGCGTTGTTTGTCTAATAGAACAGAGATAGATAGGGAATGATAAGTGCAGTGATAGATGTGGAGCTCACACTTATAAGTGAGTATTTATAAATTGGATTGTCTGTCGTATTTGGTCTATACTAAAATAACGGTAGAGATTGATGTTTGGTGCTGTTCATGCTCATGCGTGGTGCGGAGCTCGGTGCGCTTGAAACATATGAGGTCCTGTGAGGTGCGTATCGCTTACATAAAGGACGTTTTTAGCGTTTGACGACTTGATTGCAGAGCGAAAAAATTGACTTTTTATGCTGGTGCGGTGGAGGTTGGCGGTGAGTGATGCGTGTGTCGACTTACACTGAGTGTTCGGTTGCGGTTGTGGGTGCGTAAAATTCTACCGGTTCTCGGCCATAAATCCCTTTATTCTATCAGTTCTTTTTAAAAAGGATTTAATTAACTACAGAAATTAGAATTAAGGATGTTTAAAGAATACAATCGTGATCACTTTTGTTTATTTATCGCGTTAAAAAAATTATAAAAAATAAAAAAGCTATGACGTCTCAAATAATTATTTTGTGTAAATGAAGGTTTACATATCTTAAGAAAGTTTCTAACATTGAGATGTGGGATGGGGAATGTATATATATTTATGATATTATTATATATTAAATATTATATATATAAAGTATATATTATATAATATATATTATATTAATTTATTATTTATATATATATATATTATATATATTATATATATTATATATATATATAATTATATATATATATAATATATAATATTATATATATTATTTATAATATATAAATATATATATACTAATATATATAGTATATATTATTATATTATTATTACTAATATTAATATTTATTTATAATATATATATATATTAATATTAATTATATTGATAATATATGTCTAATATTATTATATTATATTTAAATATTTTAAAAATTTAGCTCAAATAAGTTTTTGTTGCTTATACAAATTTAAATATAAGGCTATTATTCTTTCTTGTTAATTATTAAATTTTATCTTGGATTATCCATACGATACAATGAGTACTGAGTTTTCATGTTAATAAGTTATAGGGACCTCTACAGTAGGGACATAATCGTGATAGATGTATAAAGTAATTTCACAAGCATAAAGTTGTTTGATACCTCATCGAACCTTTTGAAGCAATATTAATAGACGTTAGTATCCCTTCCTAGTAATTAAGGGCAATGCCGTGAGGTGTGACTTATTATTTTCAAAACCAGACGTCATCAACGCTTACACGACAGCAGGATATTATCTACAATCAATCATATACATACACAACACTCAACACCCAATCTGCACACACGACACACAACAACTCCTCTAATAATTATTATGGCTTTCTTTAAATATAATATTGTATATGATTTTTATATATAAAATATTAATTTATTAAATAATATATAACTTTTCAATTTATTTCAATATATCCAATAATATAAAAGTTTGAAGGAATATATTTCATAATTTAAAAGATAGATTTAAATATTATGTTGCATCATATTAGATTATACTTATCTTATAATAATAACTTTATGATAAGAAGTTTATTATATGTAAATAAAATATGCATTACTAACACGTATTTTAGTCGATTATTAACAATATTATATATTATAAACCTAAGGGAATTGTTGTAGATTATTCCAATTGGGAAATTATAGGAAAGTTCGTGTACAGGATATAATACTTGATGGACGTATAATCTTATTAGTTCTATACTATGATTACTACCTCAAATATTAAATAATATTAAGATAGATGCACTTTTATATCCCGAGACTGAATATACGTTTAAGATTATGCGGTGTGTTTCTGGTTCTACTATATTAGTTTGCTTTTATTGCTTTTTTGATTTTTATTTTGTTTTTATCACTACTTGTAAACCATGTTCTGGAGTTTTTTTGAAGTATATATAAATTAATGATATAATAAATGTACCTACGGTGACTTCGTATTGAAAGTAAACAGGCATAAAAGTTAAATTATTTGTTATAGACACAGATTAACGACCAGTATATATTAATGACTATTTATAGTATTATATATAATAATATAATAATTGATATATATATATATATATTTATATATATATATATATATCGGTATATATTAATTATATAATATATATTTAAGATATATTAATTATATAATATATATAATATTATTAATATATATATATATATATATATTATTATTTATTTATATATATTGGATTAATATTATTAATTATATAGTATATTAATATATAATATATATATATATATATATATATATATATATATATATATATATGATATATATATATTATATATATTATATTATATTATTATATACTAGTGTGTTTGCTTGTTGTGAGACGATAATAGTGTGTGTGTTACATCTCTTTATACTTAACCTAACTATGAATCTCTATCTAGAATAAGACTGACTCATTACAACTTGCATTTTCCTCTATGTTTAATTCATACATATATTAACAGCTTTGATCCGGCTCTGAGAGCCCTCAGAGTCTGTGGCAAATTTCGAGCTGGTAATTGTAATTTGGCGATTTAAAAAGATTCTATTAGTCTGGATGGACTGGTTTTGAATTATTCTTATTTTCTTATAGGTTAGGAAGAATATTACATGTCTCATCATGTATTACGGATAATTATTGTTGAAACAATTTTTGATCAATAACGCGATTTGATACTAATTTTTATTTATTCTACGGAACGAAAATACGTGAGCTATTTTATATCAGAATTTACGCGAGATTCTTTAATTGGTATACTCACTCTCATTGATAGTTGGCTATTATAATAGGTGAAGCTTGATTCAGAAGTATAGAGTATTCTGCTACTCATACAATCAACTACAAGAGTAGGCGTTGCAATGTTAAGCATCACTAATATATATAAAACCTCTTATATATCCTTTTGAATATATTGGCTTGAGAAGATTGTGCATAAGGTTCTTAATAACACAATCTACCGAAATCTCTCGATTATCAGTGCTACATGGTTTGCAACTATTGAATTACGCGTTAATATCTGATGGTATGTCATCTCAACCTCATTCGAGACATCATGTTACTTTTCTAATTATTCGTCGCCATTGAGAATTTCTGTGATCTGATTTCTCGTGCTAGTGCGTTGAATCTTGTTTGAGATGGTAATTGATTCTTGAGCATTTGTGGGCTTTATGTGAGAGTTATTTATTGGTATATAGTGTTTGAGTGGGTTGATAACTTTCAAAGTACTCGAGATGAGGATGGACTTTGAGTAGATGTTATTTAAAATATTTGGTAATATATAAAGGATATATATACTATAATATATATTATTTTCTATTATTACCATAATGCTTATTAATCCGTATATTTATATAAAATATTATTTATAAATATATTTATAATTAAAATAATATTTATAATTGAATAAAATTAATTGATTATTTTTTTCTTTTTTTTATATATAATGTATCCACTTTTACATAAACTTTCTGGTTTATATATATATCTTTAAAGCGAAGATAAATAATTTGCTTACAATATATATTTAATATACTATATATATATTATATATATATATATATTAAATTATATATATATTATTATTTAATATACTATATATATTATTAATAATATTTATCTGTTATATATATATATTATATTTATATTATTATATATATTATATATATTATTATATATTATATATATTATTATAATATATATTTAATATATATATATATATATATAATTATTAATATATATGTTATTATATATATTTAATATATAATATTAATATATAATATTAATATATATATATATTATATATAATAATTATATATATATATTTATAAATTATATATTATATATAATATTATTATATATATACTAATATATATATATTATATATAGATTTTCTTAGTACGATATATTATATCTATAATATTATATATAATTACCAGTAAGAAATACTTATTTATATATTCAATATTTTATTTAATTATTTATTTAAATATATATATAGTATAATTATATATATTATAATATAATTAATATATATATTATATATTATATATTATTATTCTTATATATTATTTTATAATAAATTATTATTATATATATATTAGTATTATATTACTGTATATTATATATATATATTATATTATTATATATATATATATAGTATATATTAGTATATATTAATATATTATATATTATATATTATTTATATATTAGATTTATATTATTATTATATATAATATATATTACTATATATATAATATTATATATAAATTATAATAATATTAGTAATAATATTATATATATTTATATATATTAATTATATATTATTATATATTATAAAATAATATGATTATATATATATATTATATATTATATATATTATATATATATATATATTTTATATATATTATATATTTAATATTATTATATAACTATTATATAATATATATATATATTATTTAATATATATTATTAATATATTATAATATATATAATATAGTTTATATATATGTATATGATATAATTATATATATATATATATAATATATAATATAATATTATATATATATAATATATAATTAATAATTATATTATAATATATATTATTATATATATTCAAAAATGACTTTCTATGCTGGAGTTTAATGTATTTATAAGTAAGTTAATGTCAGTTCATTTTTACAAAAATGTATGAGTAAGCTGTCGTCCGGTGGATCATAACAGAATATATGAGGGTTATTTTTATATATTATTAATTACACAGGAGAGAGATAAGAGGTATAGTTTAAATAAAACATGTAGGAAGAATATAATTCACATAATGATTTTTTATTATAATATAGTTATGTTTAGTGGATCAATACATTTGTAGGGGTTTAAAGAGGCGTGTGGAAATCATATTTAGGTGTTCTCGGTTGATCTGCCTGTGGAACAAGGATATTTTGGTCAGCTACTACATACGATCGCTTAGCCATGACCGACAACCAGGGTAATGCGCATCCACGGCACAATGCGCAGACCCGCATTCGCCCGCATTAAAAAGTCATTTTGCCGCCTTGCACCGTAGATAAAGTCTTTTGTGTCGTATACGGCAAACAATCAACGCCCTCTATGTTTTCAAATGCAGCACAGAGCTCCGCTCAATTCACATTGATGACTTAAGCACAGACTAGGCCTCTTTAATTATTAAAAAACTACACGCACGATTAACACTGGAATTTGTGTGGCACACGACCGCTCTCCGGGCACTTGTTCAATACGCTTACGCCATGAGATTGTTGGTCGTTCATAACTACCTAAGTAGAATTTGACATATACACTTCAGATAAGGTGGTATAGTATATATCAGTAATTCTATATTTTGAGATTGTTCTTTTAGGGAAATAATTTTGAACTATCTGATAAATGATATTATAAACTATTAACATTTATATATATTAATATAAATTAAATTTAAAATAATTATTAAGATTTTTATTGAACTTTGTTTTATCTTTTATGTAAACAATAAAAATGACTTTAAATTAATGATATAGATATATCAATCTTATGTTATTATTATTCATTATTAAATTAATCATTTTTATTTATTTTTGGATAAGATTTCAGTAATAATATTATAATTATTTATTTATATTTTAATATTAATATTTATATATATATATTATAATTGTTATATAACTATCATTATTTACTTATATTACTGAATTTAAGATTTTAATTTATACTTGCATTTTGCCCTAACCATTTTATATATTTATTACGTTGTAATCGGAAAACGGCTATATTATTTGTTAATATTCATATTTTCAGTATTATATTTAGTTTAATTCATTATCGTTAAATTATGTAAGTATTATATTATTCAGTATTTATAATTTTTATATAATTTTTCTTTACGATTAATATCTTAACCTTAATTATTTGATAAAATACTTATATATAAATTATATACAGATTTCATTATGGATCTATCTTAATTTATTTAATATATATAATTTATTAATCTTATTTTATATTTTAATTTATTTATATTTATTATTTACCTATAATAGGCTCTCTTATCACTGAGGTAATTTTGTAATATCATAGTAGTAATTGAATTGTATTTGTGTATGGTTTTGTGTGACATGTGGTAGATGTTAAGGTTATTATTTTATGGTTAGATTGTGAATCTTGTTCATTGCGCGCGTGTCGAATTTGTTAATTATTTGCTCATGGTAAGAGTTTGTGTTTCTGAATTCTCTCTCTATTGTACTTGTCGGCATTCTTCCTAATGCTGATAGATAGCAATGATGAATGATATGTTTTGTTTTGTGATGTTTGACTGTTTTCATGTGTTATCTGTGTTTTGGAATTGTTTTTGATGTGTGCTGTATGATGATTGTAAGAAATACTTTTCAATTTTCCTCTCCCTGCAATTAGTTTAAGTTATGCAATTGAAGTTCTCACTAACCTTAAATATTTTGATATTCATTTTTATATGTGTTCCGTATTATGTGGCAGATATTCAGATATATTACTGATCACTGATATTCTGAGAGGGAATCCTGATTTTAGGTAGAGCCTAAGTCGTTAAACCACTGTGCCAAACGTATATATATATTAATTATATTATATTATATATTTATATAATATACTTAAATAATTATTTATTATTATATTTATTAATATATATTTTAATTATTTTTATTTATTATTTATTAAGTTATTATATTCAATCTTATACCTGCGTTCTGCTGACTGGCGGTCTATTGTTAATATTTATATATGTATAGGTGTTACTATAACCTTTATATATATATATATATACTTATTATTAATATATTTAATTATATTAAATATAATATAAAAATGCGTTAAAAATAAATATATAATCCATTATATTTATTAATTTATTTGTTACTCAGCCTAACTAACGTAACTTTAACCTACCTATCCTACACTAACTTAAATATCTATTAATAACTTATATACTATATAACCTACTAATACTACTAACCCTAACTCTTGCGGTATTATAAACTAGTCTACATAATACCTATATATACCTATAACTACTATATAATATAATAACTTATATATATAATATAATACCATACGATCTAACTATGGTTTATGGCTATTACTTACTACTAGGTGTATCATATTGAGTTGAGATACTTATATAATAAACTCTGTAATATTACTGAATATATTAAATATACCTAGGGTGGGCGTATTAGACCCATTATTATACGGGCTACTTGACGGTAATTATAGGGACACCGTATCTATAATTAACTAGTAATTTATATATATTACCTATTCGCGTGACGTATGACTAGTTATAGTGGACTTAGTTCATTATAGATCTGGCTGTCTAGTGATATATTCCTGTCTAATTAGAATACGGTTATACTTCACGTTATAATCTATATCATTGTAGTTTATGTGTTGCTGGTATTAGTATCCTTCCCTAACTGTTACAATGTAGAATATTTACTTATAATACTAATAGGCGTAGTTAAATATTATATGCTATTGTCTGGCGAATCCTGGGACAGCTGGTATTTACGTAGTGTATTAATATCTACCTAATAATATGATGTAGTAGCTAGTAAAGTAGTAATGTGGTTAATAGTTATTATTAGACTATTATATGGGAGGTAGTAATCCTAGTTTTATATAAGTATAATTAGTAGAGTAAACTCTAGATAATGTACTCCGGGTGTTTAAACTAAGCTTAGTGTGACTATTCATACTATGGTAAGTGTGTTAATGCGCGTAAGTTTTTTAATATTAGAGATATACTACTATATAGGCTAGATATACGCTAATACCTATATATTCTTAGTATTCACTACCTATCTATTGAAGATACTTAATGGTATATAGTAGACTATGAGTGATACACTGATGGTATCAATATTGGGGGTGGAGGTGTAGGTATACCCGTGAGTAATGTTAGCTAGATGTATTATATATTATAGTTTAGTGATGGATAGGGCGTATACTAATATTGTTGATTATATACTGGGTAGTCAATTGATATATAGATATCATATTAGTATATATGATTATATATATTTATTTATATTAATATATATATATGTAGTAGTTATCATTTTATCTATTATTAATATTATTATAGTATAGGTAGTACTCACTGTAGCGGGGTAGTATTGCGATAGATATAGTGAGTAGTAGTAGCGAGGTAGTTGAGTGTAATTAGGCGGTATATAGTGGTAATACGTGGGGTAGCTAGTATAGTTTGAGGGGGGCGTGGTATTGGTGAGGATGAGGTGCCTCTAATGACTGATGTTTTTAGTAGGTGAGGTTAAAGGACTAGGGTAGGGCTGGAGTGCAGGTGTGCGAGTGGTGAGGACAGTGATTTAGGGGTATACGATCAATTTTATTCGTACAGTTTTTAGTCCTCGTTAGTATATAATGTGGATACAATAGAAAAAGTATATACTTTGGATATCTATTGTTTGAATTTCAGTGACTTGTAAAAGTAAGATAAAATGAATATCTAGTAGTTGTTTCTCTATAGTATATATAATATATATATTTTGTTATCTATGTAAATGGTAGTTATTATATTATATATATAATTATATAACTAAGTATATATATATTATATTTTAGTAATATATATATTATGCTATTAATATACTTATTATTATAATTAAGTCTACTATCTAGTATATTACCATTTTCTATTATCTTTTTACTTAATATATTTATTTGGTTCACTCTAACAATTTATATTAATATATTATATTAATATATTGGTATAGTAATTTACTGATACTATTTAATTAAATTATCGGATCTCATTCTAACCATCGACGTATTGATATAATATATCCTTAATTTAGGGCCTATATGTATACTGTATATGTATTATCTATTAGTACTTATTTTATATGTTATACACTAATAAGTATACCTATTTCAATACACAATTTTATTAATTACTAGTCTTTTAGTCTAAATGAGAATAAAATAAAGATCATTATAATTTGTTTTCATCTATGCTCTTTGAGTGATTTTATTCATTCTAATATTAATTAGATCTTCACAAATTTAATTCTTCTTAAATACATTTATTATGCTGTATATATCATTCGTTAAATCGTGTGACTCATTATGATACAGCTTCTTATGGTAATTCTATATTCTTGATTTTATAGTTCATTAAATCTCTCAATCTAGTTATTATATTATGTTATTATTAGTAATTTATTATGACTGAAGTTCATGTCGTGATGATATTGTGTTTAGGTTTTATTATAAGATAGTCATGTATTTGTGTGTGTGTGTCTTTATATTTTTTTTGTGTTGTTTTGTTGTTTTGGTGTGTGTGATATTGCTAATGATATGTTTGGGATAGGAGACTATTTACTGTTGGTGTGTGTTAGACATCTTTTGAATAGCCTTGGTGATGTTGGTGAAATTTGCTGTGGTTCGTGTGCTATTTTAAATAGATTTGTAGTATTCATTAGTAATCGCAGCTATATAGATCAAAATAGGAATGTAGATTTAGACATGTAAATGATCTTCAGCTCAGGTAATTATTGTTTACTACAACGAACATTCATGAATAATACGATTATGTACGAAACTTCACTCGAGTAAACAAATTGCTATTTATTGCTAATTTGTCGATTATTACTGTTAATTATTGTTTATAAGGAATATGCACTCACACACTTTTTAAGGCAAGGTATTTATGAATGAACGATCTAAATTAATAGTCGAATATTTCTTATTTAATCGCTCGATAGACAAAAATTCAAGATTCTTCTCTACGTAGATCATTTCTAATGTATATTAATTTCCTTTGACATGAAATTATCAAAAATATTCCTATTAAAAATTATGTTGTAGAATATCATATCAAGAATGAAAATGGGTTACTTTTGATACCAAAACTTCAATGACTGAAACAGATACAAATGTAAAACAAAAAACCTAAAAAGAATAGTTTAGGAAGCAGACTGAACTAACTGAAACTTTTTTCTTAAGGATTTGTCCACTATGGAGTTGTCTCGCTAATCATAAGATTACAATTGTTTATGATGGTGTTGATATTAAACTATTTAGATCGACATTGATCTTTTAGACACTATATTTTCTATACACTTTAAAATTTGTTACTGATTTAAAATAACGGTATAAATTTATAATTAAATTTGAAGGAAGAAGGGGTATGATGTTAAAACTATAATATCAACATCATTCAATTAATAATAATAATAAATATAAATAATGAAACTTGCAAAAAAAAAAAAAATTACTGCACAAATAGGAAAAACCTTTCTCTCAATTTAAATTTTCAAAAATATTGAAGCCATCTAAAATCAATTAATAAAATAGAAAAATATTTAGGGAGGAAACTCGAGCGGTAGGGAAGTGATTTTTAGGGTGGATGGGGTGCAGTATGGGGGGGGGTGGGCGAGTCTATAAAAGGAAAGGAAAAAATAAATTTTTTTCTAAGAAATTAAAAAGACTGAAATGAATTAACATACAAATAACCTAAAGAAGGGAATAAAAAATTTTGGTCGCGTTTCTTTGTTTTGATGGAATTTTTTCTTTCTTTTCTATTCCTTAAAAATTTATATCACGATTTGCACCAAAGAGACTTCAATTAATAATATAATTTTTAAACCATATTTTTTGAACGTTTTATTAAAAAGAAAATGAATTAACTTAATTTGTTTTAAGAAAGCAGGACAACATCTGCTTTTTCTCCGATTTTAAATTTCTCATCTTATAACTTTAGGAATTTTTTGTTTTTTTTAAAATTGTCTATTAACTCACAAAATCAGTATATCTATATATATAATATATTATATATATATAATTATATATTATATATATATATATATATATAATATATATATATATATTATATATATATATATATATATATATATATATATATATATATATATATATATATATATATATATATGAGTGTGTGTGTGTTTTATATATATATATAATATATATAATATATATATATTATATATATATATATATTATATATTATATATATATAATATATATATTATATATATATATATATATATATGTGTATTATATACAACACGATTAGGCATGTATTTTCTTGCAAAAAATTGAAATATATATTATTATATTGTTAAAAGGATAAGCGAATCAGCTTTCTTCTAAACGCGGTATCTTAAGCATCACGTTTGTAGATTTTCTCTCTTTTGTTTTAAAGTTTTTCATTGGTATATTTTATTGTTTTTTCTTCAAATGTGAGTTCACGAAAGTGCAAAAACAGTGAAAATATATTTTGTTATATTTGTGGTAGTTTTGTTAGTGTTAAACAAAGACATGACATTACCAGTTTTGTTAAATATCGTTACTATTCTTATTTCGTGGCAAAAATTGGTGATCAAGACAAAAATTAGCTTTACACAAAGTTAGCAGAAGTTGTGCTGAAGGATTAAGAAATTGGAGCTATGGCAAGAAAAAATTATTGTCGTATGCTATCCTTATGATTTTTATAGAACTGGCAAACCATATTGACAATTGCTACTTTTGATGATCATGGCTTTAACAGCAAGAATAAAAAAGGTTATAGAATACCTCAACATACCATTGGGAGTTAGACCTGTGCCTTACTGCGAAGACCTTCCAGTGCCAACTCCAGCTACTATTTTGAAGATGTTATGGAAGGTAATTCTGTCAACTTAACGTAAGAGACAGAAGATGATCATCACTTTAAAAATGTGATGGGATCTACACAACTGTTTATTCAACCTCAACCAAATTGAACTTCCTGATTTTACTCAAGAATTTGAGCAAAGAAGATGCGCAAATTACTTGTATCAAAGCTGTAAATGAAGAACCTTTTTTCTCCAGGTGCATTATTCTCCTGGTCTCGTCATATAGAATAAGTTTTTTACCCTATTTCACTGAAAAAGAAGAAATTGATTTTTTGTCATCCTGTTTCTTGTTTGATGAACCATTTGGCGTCAACTACAACCCAGTAGACTGGAGACTACTCATAGATTCATCTAAGTGATGACACTGAATTTAGTTCATTTTTGATATCCCATTCAATTCATTTGAAGGAAACATCAAATTACGAAAACTTTTTTAAACAATATGAAGTATGAAGAACATATATGGACACTTTGTGGTGATTTAAAAATATCTGAAATGTTACTTGGCAACAATCTGGATACACTAAAATGAGAAATTTTATTTGCGAACGGAAAAGTAGAGCTAAAGCTGAACACTGGAAGAAGAAAAACTGACCCATTCCTGCATATTGGGTCATAAAAATTATAAATAAATAAAAAAATGCAGTGGATAAAAAAACGTTCTTCTACCTCGTTTACATGTAAAACTGGGTCTAATGAAACAATTCACTAAAGCTCTCTCTTATGACGGTTCTTGTTTCGAAAACCTGACCAAAGAAATTCCCCAAGTTATCCTCATAAAAATTCAAGGAAAGTATATTTGTTGATCAGCAGATGATGATTTTGAAAAAACTATGACACCAGTTTATAAAGAAGCGTTGATTGCTTTTAAAGTGGTTGTTCATAAGCTTTAGGGCAATTTTAAAGATCCTAGCTATAAAATAATATCGGAAAAGATGTCTGTAAATTTTTACAACTTTGACTGCAGCATGAGTGTAAAAGTTCACTTTCTTTATTCCACTTAAATTTTTGGAGATGCTAGTGAGGAGTAATGAGAAAGGCTCCATCAAGATTTCAAAGAGAAGGAAAAGAGATATGAAGATCATTGGAAAAGAACATGATGGCATATTATTGTTTCATGTTGGACAGAGATTATCAATAATAACAAGGACGTATCTCACATAAAAGACATTTTCAGCCAGCCTAAAGGTAAGAAAATGTACATGTAAATATATTAAATATGTTTGCATTTATTTTATTAAAATATTTATCTGACTAAAATTTAGGAACGCACTTTCATAATTAATTTCTAATAAGAGAAAGGTTATAATATTTGAGCATATGATGGGGTGTAGAGATAAAATATTTTGAAAAATTGATCTGTAAAAAACCTGACGTGAGAAAGAAAAATGGAGGACATTTTCGAAGTCAACACTACCAAATAATTAAGAATCTGCTGTAATGATAGAAATATCGACCAACTCTTTTCAAAATGTCGACCTGTGGTAATTTTCATTATTATTATTATTATTATTATTATTATTATTATTATTATTATTATTATTATTATTATTATTATTATTATTATTATTATTATTATTATTATTATTATTATTATTATTATTATTATTTTGATTATTTGATTATTTTTATTATTTTTTATTATTTATTTAATTATTTATTTATTATTTATTATTATTATTATTATTATTATTATTGATATATTATATTATTATATTATATTATTATTATTATCTATTATAGTTATTTTATTATATTATTATTATTATTTTATTTATTATTATTATTATTATTATTATTATTATTATTATTATTGTTATTATTATTATTGAGAAGTTAACTTACAAACAGGGAATCTATATGAATTTTTATAAATGTCACAAAATTCGTTGAGATGCTTTAATATATTACCTTCTAACTTAATATTTAAAAATGGGTTTTAAAAAAATATCCAAATTTTGTTTCAAATTTTTGGTCATTATTGCAAATGAGTCATAGTGCAAAGGAGAAATTTTTTATATCCACGAATAAAAATTCACATGCAAATATTTAAGCTAATTACGGATGTTCCTCAAATGCGAATGTGGATATTTACGCCATCACGACACTGCAAATAAAATGTCGTAACGAATGTCTTGTCAAAGTGACAACAAATGTCAAATCAAAATTTCCAACGCAGAAATGATATGTCACTTATAGGAAAGTAACTTCACAAATTTATTTTTTTAATAAATTAAAAAAAAAAAAAAAAAAATTTCGGTGTGACATTTTTGTCACTCTTTCGTAGCAATATTTTTGTCGCTCATTCGTTGTGACATTTTTAGCAGCCTAGTATAAGCCGTCAACATCCAATACACACACTTTATATTCTCATTCAATTCTCAAATAGTTTTTCAATCCCTGAATGCTTGAAATTTCTTTTGAAGAGCACAGAAACTTTCTCCAAACTTGGATTAAAGTTCAAGCATAAAATTCCTTCCTCAAAACTCACTACAAATTCGTTAAAAGATTTAAACTTTGTTTAATTCAAGAATTAACTTTTAATACTCGGGTGCTTATGTTAAACTCTTTAAGTAAGAATCTAATTATATATATATATATATATACTATTACTAATTACTATATAATATATATATTATATTCTTAATACTGTATGGAATATTTCTTTGTGTTATTAATTTAAACATCTGTGAGCAAAATATATATACTAATATATATATAGATATATATATAATATAATATATATATATGTGTGTGTAGGTGTGTATGTGTGTGTGTGTGTGTGTGTGTGTGTATAATAGAATTTATGGTTGAATCATTGGCTTAAGCGGTTTTATCTCTCGCTTTGGGTTCGTGTATACAGCAGAACCTCCGAACCGGTTACACCTGAGCTAATACAAAAAAGTTGCCGTTTGTAGGGAAAAGAATTTTCTGTAATTAATTGCTGTTTACGGCGTACCCTAATCTCAATACCCACATTTTACTAAAACATATTCAACACAACAACATTTTATATTAGTATAAAATGACGTTTCGTTATCAGGACCTCCTATCAGGAGTTTCTAATCCATGTCCACCGATGGCTAGAACTTCTTGATTAGGTTGTGCCAAGAGAAAGATTTATATCAATCTTAAAATCTGTATAATATGTCATCGACTTGGTCGGAATATAATGGTTTAATGGTAATTAAAACAAATGCAATATATATATATAATATATATATATATATAAGTTATAATAATATAATAGTATATAGTAATATATATATATATATAATATATAATATTAATGTATATATATATATAATATATATAATATATATGTTTTCCCCACGGTTCCCCAAAGGTTGGGGTGGGGTACGCAAACATATACCAGAAACAGAATACTTTAGAACTCGAAAAGAAACCGTCCCCCGTACCCACCCTTCATATCATTAAGAACCATCCCGTCGAAGTCAAAATCTACTCCAGAACTTCTCACATTACGACAGACCCCCAACCATTCTTCTCGCTTGTGCTAAATTCACATTCCTTTCCTTCAGCCACACATTCACTGACTCAATTCACTTTGTCTTACTTCTCCAATACGGTGGCCTGCTAATACCATCACCACTAGACAATCGCTTAATCAATCGACTAATATCCACCCTTTCTAAATAATTAAACCATTTCAATGCCATCATTGATTCTCTCATTTACTCATTTCGTTATGCCATGCAAGTTCTTAATACGTTCATTCATTATTTTATCAATTCTCCTCACACCTAATACTCTCCCCTAAGATTATTCATCTAAGTAGACTGCACCTTAGATCTATACCTCTTATTCCGCACTATAGTTACACTACTAGTCATTAACACCGGTAGCAACATACCCTCATGCTGAAACCTAGCTCCTTCAGGACTTGGTTTCTTTGTATTCATCAAAGAGTTAATAACACCAACCACCTTCCTACCACTCACAACTTTCCTACTGCACTCAGAATCGTTCGTTCCCTTTTCATCCAACATATTGGCTTAATACTTTAACTCCAATACCTGTTCCAGGTGCCTACCATCCAACATGATTTCACACTTCGAACTTTTCACACCCACCGCCACTACCTTGCTCTTATCTACATTTACTTTTAGACCCCTCCTTTTAGACAGGCTGCCAAGTATGTCCACCCATCATCTGAAATTTTCTTCAGATTCACCACACAAAACCAAATCATCTACATACAATAAGCAAGGCACCCTCAACTCTCTTCTATTCTTCATTACTCTGACGCTCTTTCCCGGCCCCTCTAGCTTAAATTCTTTCATTACCCTTTCCATATACAAATTAAAAAAGTCATGAAGACATAGCACATCCCTGCCTCACTCTGCTATTAATATTAAACCATTCACTCTGCACTCTATTTATTCTCAGGCATTTTTCACTATCAAAATACATGCTTTTAATTTCATTCAGCAGCTCACCAACAACACCATACATAATTAACACCTGCCAAAGAGCTTCCCTATTAATCCTGTCATACACTTATTGCAACTCCATAAAGTCTAAACAAAGTTTCATCTTCTTTTCTCTCATTTCCTCGGTTATTTTCTTCAATGTAAAAATTTGATCTACGTATCCTCTACCAGGGTTGTTTGATATAAACCATTTGGATTAAACAAACATAGAATATTTGGTCTAGACCAAATAAAACCCATTGTTTTTTTGGTTATATGTTTTTTTTTATAATTTTCCTAATAAAAAGTAATAAAAAGCGCTTTAATTGAAAACATGTAACTAATACATCGAAATTTTATATTTAAATAGTATATAAATAGTAGGAAAACATTAGTCATTCACTTTTTAAAAAAATGATAACATCAAAATAAAATGAAAATAATCAAAACCTAACAACTTTCAATCATTTTACTTTGATTTTGAAAATTGCTATTTAAGATTTTAAGCAAATCAACATTTTTAGAGTTTACCTCCAAAGATAAGTTAGTGAGAGAGGAATACCACTTCAAACAGTTTATCTTTCCCAAGCTTTTTAATAAATTACAAGCTACCCATACATATATTTGTCATTCACATTCTTTAATTATTTGAATTTTATGATTTAAGAAGAACATTGTGTTAATGTATAGAAGAAATATTTTTTGCCCATAAACATGTAGGTATATATATATATATATACGTAGTATATATATATACATATATATATATGTAGTGTGTGTGTAATGCCTAGATATATATTATGCTATATATACTATAATAAATATATAATATAGTATATATATATATATATAAATATATATAATTTAATACATAGATTATATAAATACATAATATATATATATATATATATATATATATATATATATATATATATATATATATATATATATATATATATATATATATATGCGTGTGTGTGTAATGCGTACTCCATACAAAGGCGAGCACAGCTTCTATACAGAGCTAACAACTGTGGTAATAACAAATTCCGAAGGAGTCTCAGAGCACTCAACCTCTTAGAAGCTTCTTAATTAAAAAGAATATATAAAATTTATAAGAGAGATCACGAGAAAAGAAAATATCAAGAATATTATTAAGTACAGAAGAAGATTAGAGTTGTGTGTTTTTTTTAAAAAAAAAAAAACATAATTATTTGAAAGATTATGTCAAGTATATATATATAGATGAAGAAATTGAGTTATAGAGGCATTGAAAACAATCTTGTTTTCTTTTACCCAAATAGAGGTACGAGAAAGGTCAGAGGTCACTAATTATCATATCTTGATCATCGTGATCGTGGTAATGGTAATAATGGTGATAGTGATAGTATTGGAGATAATGATAATAATAGTAATAATAATAAAGTTAAAATATAGTGAATAGTGAACAATGGTAAAATATAGTGCATTTTGGGTAAAATATAATAATAATAATAATAATAATAATAATAATAATAATAATAATAATAATAATAATAATAATAATAATAATAATAATAATAATAATATGTGATACTTACATTTATTTATAATAGTGATACTTAACAATTTATTATACGTAAGAGTGTTTTCTGTAATAGTATTTTATCATGTATGTGTGTAGTATTTATATATATATATATATAATATATATATTATTATAGTATATATATATATAATATATAATATATATATATATTATATATATATATTTTTTTAATATTATTCTATTTATTTTAAAAGCGCCCGGTAGCTAAGTGTTAGAGCACTCACCAAACAAAGCCGATTTAGTCCCAGGTTCGCAACTTGAGCGGTGGAGAATCGTTTGAGCATTCTCTCCTAGGTTGTTTCGTCCTTGCTCGGACGTAATGGTACCCCCTTCCCCTAGGATTTATCTGCTGCCCGTGTAGGATATAAAAAAAAAAAAAAAAAAAAAAAAAAAAAAAAAAAAAAACTCCAAGGGCCAGTTCAATCCTATTTAGTGAATTATCTTTAATATTGAAAGAAATTAATTGAAGGGTAAAGTTATCCAAAGAGTGGTAGGAGAGAAAGCAACATATAGATCAATAATTCCAACACCAATACCAAATTCTGTATTCAGAAAATAGCAAATTTAAAATTATTTAGTTTGAGGCATAGCAGGTTATAATGATTTAGGTTTATTAAATACAAATACGATAATCATACTACAATTCGGATAAAAGGTCGCTTATTAATTGAAACACAGTGTGTTCCTTTGATCAGTCGTTCCAACTTCCTCCACTTCTACTCCTAATCACCTCCTCCCTCTTATTTCCATAATACTTATTTCCTTCTCTGCCACTACAAGACCTCCCAATCATCACCACCTTTAAGATCTCATGAATCTCACCTCTTCATACCTCTTAACCAATAATTTAATGTATGACTTTAATCCGACAATTTCCCTCGCAAAAATACTCTCAATGTGATGCCGCCTCATCTACTTTCTAACGAATGCACCATCTACTTATTCATCATTCTATGTAACTGGATTCTTCCGCCTTTACCTTCGTTAACTTCCATTTAAAGCGCGCTTTCCTGTGCTTCATATCCCCAGACTACAGGCCTCTTCTACTTTTACCTTGTAGGTTCCAACTCACTCTCCTCCAAAGAACTGTTCCAACTTACCATTTCCTTTTATGTCAACTTGTTATTTTCTGTTCCTCTTTATTGCTCTACCGTATACTTGCATTAAATATTGGTAATTTCACATTTACATCATACATCCAAAACGATAACATTTTTATTAAATTCAAAAACCATTTGTTGGTGTAGTTTACTTTTGCAATAAAGTGATAGGATTTTAAAATGCATTAATTGCATACAATTTCACTTGGCTGTAACATTGCAGATTTTCTACTGCTTGATTGTCTTCAATCTTAGTAATCTTATTTGCAATTTATGATCGCGTAATTTTACTATTCCGGTCGATCCATAAAAATTCGTAATCACTATCTTGTTTCATTTAATACCTCTTCTCCCACCTAATTTCTCTCCACTTCCATTCTCTCTTTCCTCCCTGTCCAATCCAGATGTCCGCAAATTTAAGTCTTACATAAAAACAAGGGCATAATGATACGATAAGTTTATTTGCATAAACAGCATGACATGATCTGTTCACTGATTTAACATTCACAACATACTTCAACATCCTTCTCAAATTGATTCTGACACTGGTCATACTCTTTTCTTCGTTAACCATCTTCAACCAGTCTATCCATCACCGAATCTCTACCATCTACCATCTCTACCACTCTCGTATGCTTACATACTTACGGATAGTTTTGTGCTCCAGAAAGTTTTGCTTACATCCATATCTCTTTCCAAACAGAAATCAATCACCATCCTACCATTCATATTTTCTCTTTCTCAACACCTCAGTCACTTGCTAACCCATCTCTCTTTTGATCAATTAGCCAAGCATTAAAGTCGCCAACCAAAATTATTCTAACATCCCCCTCACCACGTTCAACAACACATCATTTATATCGTTCCAGAAAATCTCACTTTCCTCAGATGAACCATATGCTATACAAGCCCACATACCTTAACCTTTTCAAACTAGATTTAACCATCATTGTTCCAGTACTGACTCAAATAATATCCACCGTAGCTCTGTGCCACATATATCATTTATCAGAATTGCAACTCTTTCTATCCCCCTTTTATTCTTCTCCACTCCAGCAAACACACACATACACACACACACCTACACACACCCTACACACACACCTACACCTACACACCTACACACCACACTGTGGTGCGGTCGACTCAAATAATGGTCGGGATCTCTCTGGTCCACTATTATTCTTATAATTTGACTTGCAGTAGAGGTCACATAGACAGTATTCTTAATACAGACCATATAAATATACAAAGACACAAACATATGAAAGCATTTACAGAACGAACAAAACCAATTTGAATTTATTAAAAAAATCCACACAACAACAACAAATTCTTCTCTACGCAACATCAAATATTACTAAAGCTTATACCGATACTATGATAAGCCAATACTGACACCGAACCCAATCCTTAATACTGATACCAAAAAAAAATTGTGTTGAAATTACAGGCAGTGAAATACGTATCCGCAGAAAAAACTACAAAAACTGAATGAGCTTAATCCTCGAAAGGAAGTATTTCAATTCTAAAAAAAGTATTTAATAATAACAAAATCCATAAATTTCTTTGAGCACCTTATTAGTAATTTGACTATTCAATGCATATAATAGTCGTTCCTTGATCTTCCCTTTTAGTTTCTTTTTCGATATTTCTAATTTCTAATAATATAATAGTCTTTTTCTTCATTCAACTATAGTAATTCTCCAGTATTTCTACATCTTGTTATTCTCTTTTCTTTAGTAGTTCTGTTTTCGTCTTTATTTATAATTCTGTCACAACAATTTTTTATTTTTCAGTTTATTTCAGTTTATTTCATTTATCTATATACAAAAACCCATACTAACTCTGTAAGTTCCAAAAATCAAATCTGTAACACTTCCTTAGATTTTCAAGAATCAACGTTTATATTTAAACATTTAAACCGAAACACACAGTTTTCTTATTGTCGAACTCAGTCACCCTCCGTAATTTCAAAAGAGAGTTGTTCAAGTAGCAAGGCAAAGCAGGACAAAAAAATCCCCCTAGTAGCGAGAGGAGAAAAAACAACAACAATCCTTCTGTGCAAAACACATAAAACAAAGAGATACTATAAGTAATGAAAATAAACTTAGAACACATCCTGAAGATTTAAAGGCCTTTAAACGTTAAGATTCTATATTCTCTTAATTCATCAAATAAGAAATGCATTAAAAATTCAATAAAGCAAAAATGCAATCAAAGTCGCAAACTAAATAAGGCAAATCAAGTTCGTAAAGCAAATATGTTTAACAAAATTAAAAACTAGCTAAACTTTTAACTCGTTAATGTCCTTGAAGAGAATCATGCAAAAAATTAAATAAATAGCCCTTACCTGGAAAATCATTCAGTTTTTTTTTCTCTATAAGATTCCCCTTCTCAATTCCAATTCCCGACTCTTCAATCCCTGACAATCCGTCAAACGAAAAAAAATTAACCAACTGAAAAACAATTACACCTCAAAGATTTTCACTCCCTTAGCATAAAAAATATAACCATAAATATAACAATAAAAAGCATAAGCAAAATATAATGATAATAAATAATTAAATAAAAATTACAATAATAAGCATAAGCATAATAAGATTATTAATAATAGTTCATACCTTTTTCTGGACCAATGACAAGTGTGTTCCTTCTCTCAGCCTTGTGAAACCAACAACTCAAACCCTTGGAATGAACGACGAACCAAAACTAAAAATATAGAAAAAACGAACCTTTAAAAAATGAACTCATTCGCTTCACACACATTACATCATAATAATAATAATAATAAATAACGTATTTCATTAATAATAATAGATCTTGCAGTAAATGTAATAAGCAAATAAAACAAATAAAATAAATAACGAGTAAGAACACATTAGTTATTAACTACCTTTCTATCTTCACACAACGTATTAGTGAAAATGTCGTTCTCTCGTCCAATTTATCTCGACACTAAGATAGACAAAACAGTATAATTACAAAAATATTGGTTATAACCTAAAATAACAAAAGACAAAAATTAAGTCAAAGAGTCCAAAAAAAAAAATTCAAAACGCGTACTACAACCCAAATCCACACACCTTTCTCCTATGCATCCCTGGTAAGGAAAATCGAAGCTCTCGCGCAGCGAGAGAAAGTAGACAGAATACAAGAACGGTTTCCAAAAAACCGAAGTTATAAAGTTAAAAGAAAGATGATAGCTGACCCAGTTGTATTCTTATCAGTTTGAGCTTCGTCAACCAGCCCCACTCTGAATCCCACACACCTTACACTCCCTCAATCACTATCTCACAATTCCTCATTCTTCAGCTACACAATCATAATGAATAGTAAACTACCTTTTACACGTGCTTTATCCCCTATGCAGTGGGTAACACGGGGGGACAGAAAATCGAACTTTAAAGCCGGCTATCCCAAACCAAGGCCACCAACGTGTTTGCAGCAATGTTTTAATTCTTGCCCCCAGGAAGATAAATATAAATAAAATACTATAATAAAAATAAGCAATGAAGCAAATAAAAGCAATATGATACAAAACATACAAAATTAGACTTTCTTCACATACCTGGACTCCTTTGAATTCAAAGTGCCTGCCTGACCATCACTCTCATGGACTTATACTTGTGAAACATACACCTACTACAGATTACCACAACAACACGCGCGTTCAAACTCACACAGCTGCGTCCTCACTACTTTCTTCCTGATGTTCAATCACAGGCAAGTAGTATAATATGTACCCTTTCTCAAAACCATTCATCACTCTCTCCTCTTCTGATATGTCCTCTATTCCAGCTAACATTCACACTATTCCTAGACTGTTTCATTAGTTTCGCCGATAGATACATGATCGCCGACCAGGTCTCAGGCAACAATGGGCATTCCTAGGGCATAAATAAATTGTTGCGGAACCCCAGCCCAGCTACCACTATACATTTTTCTTATATATTTTGCTTTCTCTTACAGAGACACATCGCAGTCGTACACGATCTGGGAAATCAACTTCATTCACCTCCCGTCCTCCAAGGATGCGTCCACCATCACAAGGGTATATTACATATTATATATATAAATTATTATGATATACAAGCTGCGTACCATCCTTATCATCTATAGTTATACTTATACTATTAAATACTTTAGTATATATAATATACATAACTATATATATCATCAATATAATTTATAAAAGCTTAATATTGGAAAAATGTCGTTGGAAAGCAAAATAAATTTGCTATTTCATTCTGAACTCCCGAGCACAAAATTTTTTCCCGGCTCAATAAGAAACTCAAGTTCTTTTTACTCATTTATTTTCTATTAAAGGTTTATGGAATATTTACAAAATCAAACATATATACAAGTAAGGGTACTGTTCTTAGGATGCGCAATAGTACATGGTTAACTTTACACAAGGAATTAAATTTTTGCTATAAGTAGAATTATGTTCTATAACTAATAGAATTGCCTAATGACTTATAGCCTAATTGATACCGAACTTAACATTAAAGCAAAGGGCTGATATGCCATAAACGCAAATTAGATATTATAGGCTGGCTGTAGTATATAAAATCTACATATACATCAAGCAGGCGATTGAGAAGTTGATAAAGTAAAGCTTATTGATATTAGCTCATGAAAGCACCTATCTTATCTATCGAAGCATGCGGCATTAGAATAAAGATATTAGAGCAGAGAGAACAGAGTTTCAATTACACTATGTCAAATGATAGCATAAATAGGTAATAGATAAGGAAATAGTGCACCGATATCGCATTGGCACCGAACATGTTGGGTTTTGAGCCCCGCGTTACGTCTCCCCGGAGGGGGTGGGCGTTAAGCTGGTGTTTACTCCTACTAATGAATGTATACAGTGGAGAGTAGAATTCTTTCCATCTACGTATCGCCATAAATAAAGCAATATACATAGAGGTGAGTTAAGTTAAGTATAGATTGTCATAATGTTGGAGTTGGTAAATGACTGTCAGTTTATAAAGATATATATTTTAATTAATGATATTCATAATAATCTATTTTAAAGATCTATTGGGAGCTCTATTTAGAGATTGTGTTTAAACACAAAATCTTTATTTGAAATATTAATCTCTATTTAAAGATAGAAATCCCTTTTTAAAGATTTAAATCTCTATTTAAATTTTAAAAACACTTTTAGAAGATATATGAAATATCTAATAGTTTATAGCGGGAGACTAGAAATATCTTATATCATTATATCCTTCAGTTAATATTATCAATATCCGACCATTAAAGTAATACTCGCCCTGACGGCTTATAATATAATTATATATATATATTATGAATACAAGAATTATATATATATAGGTTAACGTATATAAGTTACAGCGAATAAATATATATATACAATAGGATAATGATTGAATACGGTCTTTATATTATATTAATATATATATATTATTAATAATTAACTTGCATAAGATTCATATACGTATTCTAATCGCAATATAGTATAATAATATACCAAATCTAATAAGTGTAGTGAGATAATATTATATATGGTAATAATATATAACGTCTATATATATCTAATAATATAGTCATACTGAATACTATACTATATATTATAGTTATAATACCTAATATAACTAATATTACGATATATTATTATATAAATATATAATATATATATATATAGTATAATACTATATAAGTTTATATATATTATTGATGCACCGACTATATATATATATATAGTAATATACATGGGCATATATATATAGTTTCTAGATTATCAATTCAGATATATATATATGATCTACTTACTATAATGATAGGAGCATATAATGTTATACGTAAATGAAATATACTATAACAATTGTTTATTATAACTAGCTTACAATATCTAGTTACATAATTAATAGTCATTAAAATCTAATATCACGGTTTAAACGGTGTATACTATAATAAATGAGAGGTGCGAGTCGTCGATGGGAACAGCGTTCCAATATCGAGTTGATGAAAGCCATAATACGGAACGTACGAGGTTATTGAATACCCAGGTTACGGACTAACCACAACATTACGTTACGAAAGACAGGGCAGTACATACAAACATGAAATTAGAGTATCATCCATAACTATCTTATATCAATATCCCTATCACACTTCGCATCTAACAGGGTTAATTAATACCTGTACAACTTCGTAAACATACATTTCAAATCTATATATATATTAAATCAACATTTTTTAATGAAAATCATATTAAGAGCTGAAAGATGTCGATGATTGTTCAATGACCTATGCCCGCCATTCTATTAGTGGGCCTCGAAATTGGTCCGTTGCTTCCGAAAATTCCTTGGATTATTAAACTGTGTCTTTCTACCAGTAGGTCATATTAAGAATAGAAAGTATGTAATAGCTTAATAAGTATGATAATATAACGTCATGCCATCTAAAGCGACCTCCAGAATTTAGCCCACCAATTTCAAATTCAAAAAAGATGTTTATTTATATAAAAAATTTTCTATCAATCTGGGTTGCATATTTTATAATCAGTTCTTATAGTTTAAAATGATTATAACTTCACTGTGCGCATTTGATATGTATCACCATGTCTAGAACGATCAAATGATTATGTACGTACAATCTAAAGCTCTCTTTTATATAATAGGCTTTTTCTTTATCTTTTTAATAAAGACACTGGTAGAAAATATGTTTAGAGCACTTTTTCTGATAGATAAAATTTTTCTTGAGGGCAATTTTAGTCACCTCTGAGTCTTTAACGTTTTAAGTAAAACGTTTCTCTTGCATATCTTCTTATAACTTTATAAAATCTACCCCCCCTTAAATATATTCTGAGGTTATTATTATCTTAAATGTGAAATAATTTCGTATTTTATGCAGCAATGTATAGTTTAATTGATGTGCTTCAGTTGCGGTAAGTATAGTACTCTATTAACTTCTTTAAATTAATATGTAATTTCAATGATAATAAATTGTGTAATTGGCCAGTTGTCTTTTCATTGTACATCGGATTTATCACAGGAGGAATTCATCATTTTCATTTCATTCATCTAGTATGTTGTCTGATTCACACTGATTGGTAATATTTTGAATTCTATTTATATAATTTTATTAATATTCATATCAAAAAATAGATAGACTCTAAAAGTAAAAAAAGAACTATTTTTCGATATGATTAATATAATATAGCATAGTTTTTGTTAAGTCAATAATATGAAGACTGTGAAGCAGATACTTTTAAGAAAGAAGGAAAGGACGAGATTAAGATTAAAAGTAATAAAAAGAACAAGATACTACGTACAATTTTAAACATATTCCATTTTGGTTACAGATTTCAAAAGATCTGAGGTTTTTGAGAAAGGTTCATAATCGCTTCATTCAAACTCCTTAAAAGCCTCAAAAATGCTTTAAACATTCCTCTATATCGTAACAATCCATCGAAAAATTCCACCCACCTAGTTTCGCCCATTCGTGAGAGTTTTTGACTATTTTGTGTTTGGGAAAATCTTTCCTTTTTTTTTCTATTAAACTGTATAATTATAGATCACCGAGGGTAAACTTTAGAAAGGGAACCTTTTTTGCTAACCGCTCTTCGTTTACATGTAATAAGGTAATAAGGTACATAAGGTAATAATTTTTCAATTTGATCATAGTTGATAAAATTGCTCGAACTCACTTCGAACTACAAGGGAGGTTTGAAAAAATTTAAAACAAATTTTTTCTGTAGTATCATATTGTTGCCCAATCAGAAAGTCGCTATTTATTTCAGAGTTCTTTGTCTTTCCTCGGCTGGAGATTCTCTCTTAATTCTTGCCAACAAGCCCTCTAAGCTTGTCAAGCCAGCTACTTCAAGAGCGTTCTATCTAGGATTTTTTTTATTGTTATGATTTAAATATATACTACTTACATTTTGTCTTTTATTAGATTATTTTATTTGTTTGATTAAATATTAAGATAATGATATATGTTATATACATTTATGAATATGAAGAGATACTACGAAACCAACGCACTAAACAATTTTGATTCGCTGTATAGTAATTATATGATCTAGAGTAATATCTAACCCCAACTCTTCTTTACGATTCCCGCTCTCTCCTTTCACTACATTATAGAATGTTCACTGGTATACTAATATTATTTAATGTCTATATATATATATATACTTTAATATTACTAATATTTTATAATAGATTTAGATAAATTTATTATTAATTATACATCATTATTTATTTTATTGTGATTGTTATCATATATTAGTATTTAATAAGATTCTATATATTCGATTAGAATTGAGATAAGATTAAGGTGCCAGCTATAGTAAATATCGTAACAACTTTTATAACATCTGTTATAATACTTAACGCTTTTAATTTATAGTGTACTTAGATATATTACTTACTTAATTACGACAGTTTGGGCGATATTCAGGGTGGGGGGGCCAGGGATGGCAGGACACCCCCACCCACACCATTTTGAATTAGGACAACTTAAGGCACATTATTTATAGCTGAGTGATCAGAGCTCTTATATATCTCTCTTGTGCTATAACATATAATACATCCAGGAGGTTGTATTAACAGCTCTAATTTAGTTTAGTATGGTATATAGTTAGGGTTATTTAATTAGCTATCTTACGCTTCTTCGATATGTATTGTCACGTATACGATTTATAACATATATCTGCTTCAATAGTCATATTAATGATATATTTTTATGTATTATTTTAAAGTGGATTGACATTGTGGATTTAGTATTAATTTTTGATATTACTATCTGGATATATCTCAAGTAAGATAGTTTTTTGTGTTTATTATGACCTGTATATTTACAACTAATATATTAAATGTGATTTATTGATCAATGTATCAAATATAGTGATTATGATCTTTTACTACTGATTAAGTTACTTATGATTATAATTATATATAGATATGTTTATAAGTAACTGATCATAAAGTCTTCTATATGATTGTTAGAGTACCGATTAAAATATTGCCTACTATATAGCTAATAATAGTTTTAATATTTATTTATTGTAAATTGAGAATTAATAATTATGAGTATATATTAGGGTTTTAGTATAGTTTTTATATTAAATTAGTTTATAAAATTGTTGTTTATATTGTATATTAAATTATATGCCATTGCTAATTCAAAGCGTCGTCTGCAAATATGCAGTTTGCAAAGTGCATTGTGTCCAAATTATTGCTAGATATTACTGGCAGGTAACCTTATGTATTTTGGATAAGAAATTTATTTTTTGAAGCATATCCGAAACATTATATCCTGGCTCCCTGGTGTAAATATGAAACCTTTATTCAAGTTCGGTATTATTTATTATTTTAACATTATTCCGGTTAATTGTCAAAGTCACAAGTTTTGTTTGTTAAAATTAAGATTTGTTAAATTACTAATAGGCAACTCTTTTGCATTTGGTCGCGCACCCTTATTGGCCCATGTATAACCAGCTTCTGTTTAATGTCTGTAGCCCTGGGTCTTGCTTGTTTTGTTACCACACTTTGAAAAATCGATCGTCTTTTGTAAAATGTCAAATTCAAGTTTATTTTCAAGTAGAAGATTTCCTATTCTTTATAATATCCAGTCAGTCTTGATATTTTTGTAATATAATTGTTATATTTATATACATTCTTAAACATAATATTATTATATATTTATAATATACACATTTATGGGCAAGGACCTATATAATATTTAATGATAGAGCATTTTGTATTGATTAGCCGTTGTTTGCAAATACACAAGTGCGCATACAAATGTACATACTGCATGTCTATTTATATGTATGCGTCGTTGATCTGGATTGCAAGTGATCATTTTCAAAGCATAAAATATAATAATTCTGCTGCCGAAGCAGAGGTTCTACAGTGCGCATGTACGTGGATATCTCCGGACATCTTGCAGCGGCTTTATGGAATTATAAAACTTAGTTTTGTAAGAGCACATTAGACTATATATTAATATATATTATATATATATATATAATAGTTATACTATTCATTTTTTTTTATTTTAATATAATTTAGATATTTTATAAAATTTTTATATTTTCCAATAGTTTACCTTGTGAATAGTATATTTTTCACGTTTAACAGTATAAATATTTAATACATTTACTCTTTTATTATCATTAAAATTTTACAACAGCATATATAAGGTAGTTATTATATTTTATAGTTATCTATAATATTGTTATTGGTTACCTATATATTAAACAGAAGTTATGTATATATATATATTATGTATTGATCAACACATCATTCACAAAAAACAACACTTATTGTGGTTTGTGTACTCTCCCCCCCCGAAAACAAATTGAATCATGAGAGCGTACGCCACTGTATATATATATATATAATATATATATAATATAATATATAAGTATAATATATATAATAGTACTATATATATATATATATATTAATAATTATAATAAATATTGATATATAATAATGAATATATAAATATATTTATATATACTATTATATATATAATATAATATATATATATATATAATATTATATATATATCTGAACGTACGCTTTTATTATCAACATTAATACATAGCGCAATAACGAACTCTATCATTATATAATACGGTTAACGTAAACCTTAGTGTATGTTATCACTGTTAAAGGAGTCTTCATAATAGAGTAGGAGAGTAATAGTTGTGTATGAATATATTTAAATATAAGTATATATAATATAATTATTATATAAATAATATATTTCCTTATAAAAATCTCATTTTTTGATTTCAGAGACAAATAGTGAGAGACAGTACTCACTGTAGCAGTTTGAACCTTATGTTGGAAGATCCAATGTATGCCATACCAGAAACTCTGATAGCAACTAAGAAAGAGGATACAACAATGTTAAATATTAATTATATCAAAACAATTCGGTTGAGATCAGAAGTCATTTGCATCGTTACTGAGAGATCTAGGAGCGTGAAAATTCGACTGGACACTGAGAATAGAAACAAAAAAACACGATTAACATGCTCTGTACAATACGAGAAGAGTGAGTGTGTTTAGAAGTATTAGAAAGCGATTACTCTTATGAGAAACAGAAATATGGAGCGAGCTTGTGTATGAATGTGAGTTGGTGAGATTGATCAAACTGAACCCTGTTTTATGGAATCGGAGATGACGAAAAACCCAAGGAAAGATGATTGACATCTTGAAATAGAGATGAGAAAAAGGAGGTAGCCAACTTTGAGAAGACCGATGATTGAGAATGTGAGCTATTTGCCAGAATGTTTGGAGACACAGGAAGCTAATCTGAGGCAAAGATGTGATGGATGAGATGTCACGTGCAGAGGAGCGTGTTACCAACGTAGAAGTGAAGCCCAATTAGCGGGAAGTTAGAGTTAGTAAGAATACTCTAACAATTATTCGTGATATGATAGCAAAATATTTTAGGACGAACTTTCATATACGTGCAGCACCTTACAGGACAAATAACTTACCCAACAGGGATGGGATATTATTCACATCTAATATTGATTCAAGTCATATTCACGGATATCATTTTGTATAATATTAATTAATAAAGCAAATTGAATATAAATCAATCAAACACAAACTTGATTTCATTAAAGATTAGATAAAATTTTATTTTTGATTTGCAATTTTATTTTAATAATTAACATTTATATATATAACTATTTTTAATTATACTATTAATTATTTTTGTTTAAAAAAATCATATTTATTTGTATTTTAATATATCATAGTAGTATAGCGCTATATATTATACGGAGCTGTTTTTTAAAATCTTTTATTATTGTATTTTATTTTTAATTTATATTTATTAAATATATTTTGATTTTAAATAAATACTTATATTAAAATTTTACGTTGTTTATATATATAAATTTAACTTTCTTTATGAGTTATATATATATTATTTAGTTTATATATAATAGTTCTTAGTTTAAGTATTTATTTGATTTTAATTTCTATCTTATTTTTTAAATATAATATTTTTTCATTTATTTTAAAACACTTTTTTCTTTTATATTTTTTTACAATTAATAAGAGTTTATTTATTAAACTTTTTTATTATTTTATTGATAGTTTATTTTAAATAAGTAGTTATTATTCTTAATTATTTTATATTTTTAATTATATACTTATTTTTTATGTATATTCTAAACATTGTATGTTTTTATGCTAACAAATTCAACATGATTTTTTCCGTAATTAGTTTTTTATTATAAATAATATAATCTTTAAAATATACTATAGAATACTCTGTTAATAAAAATAATCTATATACTAAAGCCTACCTATATATATTAAGTAAAGGAAATTTTAAAATCTGGGGTCGAACTAAAGCATGTTACAACTGAGAATTTCAAGTCAGAAAAAAGATTTGAATTTTTAGGTTTCCTTCAGTTTTGATGCAATAAAGAACAAAGAAGAAATTCAGTGTCCAATACCATTATCCAAATCTGCATTTAAAATCTAAACTTTACTTAGTTCACGGTACCGACAAAGAAACCCACATCAACCACCTTTTCTCTCTCTCTCTCTCTCTCCTTTACTCTCTCCCCCATTCACCATCTTTCCCACCCTTCCATATTATTAGATCTATTGATCTAATTATGATAACCTTAATTACTAACAGTCATATATTTTTATTTATAAATATATTTGAGTTATAAATTTATATTTTAATATAATACTCTAAATATAAAAGTAATCAAAAATGCTAATAAATCAGCTATAAAAATCACAAGTACAAATCAACTAACTTTACCCTCTTCAGTACCAACTTAATAAAGCCTATATATATAGATATATATATAATATAGCTAGTATATATTATAATATAAATATATATACCTCCTATATTATATTCACCAAATCTTATATACTGTGATCTAATGATCTAAGTTGATCTATTGATTCAAGTCATTTAATTTTTAATCATAAAATATATTATATTATAATGATATTTTAATACCTCATATATAAATGTGACTATATATATAATATATATATATATATATATATATATATATGATATAGTAATTAGAATCAAGCTTTTTAATCTAATTCACAGATATATATCATATATATATATATATATATATATATAATATATATAGGATGCCAGGTAACATCCGCATCCACATCCGACAAATATCAAGCACAATCTAACTACCTATATAGATCCCATCCCCGTGCCCGTTAACCCTGCGGACCGTTGCCCTAACCATCTCGTGATCTCTATTTATCTATTGATACTATTGATTCAGGTGTGTGTCGAATATTTAGTTCTGATATCTTGATAAAGAATTTTTATTAATTAAAAATATGAAGATGAAAATGTGAAACGCAATGACACAAAATGAGTTGAAGGAGCAATTTCAAAACGGCTTTGAATATTCCCCATATCGCACTTTACCAAAGACGTTCTAACGTTGCTGTAATAACTGACACTTCATATTGATGGAAAGATATGGAAATATTTTGAGCTCATAAATAGAACCTCTTGCTATATATTGCACTAGGACACAGTTCGAATATACCAAGTTTAACCATTCTTATCTAATATTGGAAAATAACATCATATCACTCAAAACTCAAACGACTATTTAAACCATATTGTTAGAAATATTAAAAAATAATACTCTTCATTAGCTGCCTCTACAGTTCTGTCTCCGATGTAATAATACCATTAATTCTCAACGCTACAGGAAGCATTTGAAACACATTCTTTCATCTCTCTCTGGT
>JABUQX010121028.1:7500-11754 GCA_015478945.1 Trachelipus rathkii
AATATTAATATATATATATATATTTATTATAATATAATATATATTTATAATATATATATATATGATATATATTATATATATAATATATATATTTATATACTTATATATTATTAATAATATATATATATAATTATATATATACTATATTTTATAATATCTATATAATTCATATATATATATATATAATATTATATTATAGTATACATATTAATATTATTATATTATTAATTATAATATTATATATTATTATAATATACTTATAATTTAATAATATTATATTATATTATATATATTGATTTATGATATATAATAATAATAATATATATATTATTAATATATAATATATAATATATATATTATTATATTATAATTATATTTTATATTTATATATTATAATCATTGTATATATATATAATATATATAATATATATTATATATATATATATATAGTATAATATTTAATTATATATTATTATAATAGAGTATCTTTATAAATTGATATATATGTAATATCTATAGAAGTTCACCGAATGCGAATTGAGCTTGATCTATTCAACTTATTCCAGAATGTGAAGCCATTAATTTTCTTCCCCTGTTTAAAGAGTTACTAGTCTTAAGAAGGCTCATTT
The DNA here is from genome assembly GCA_015478945.1 of Trachelipus rathkii. NCBI lineage: Eukaryota > Metazoa > Arthropoda > Malacostraca > Isopoda > Trachelipodidae > Trachelipus > Trachelipus rathkii. Next base: position 8,130 of record JABUQX010121028.1, read on the forward strand.
GAATCATTAAATTTATATGAATTGGGTTATATAATATATTTTATACGATATTATATAAAATAATATTTATATATATACATTATTACTATTATAATATAATATTATTATTATATATTATAATATATTATATTATAATATATTAAGATTTAGCGGGATCTCGGAAACCTGTATCCGCATATGCGGCATATGATATTTTCTTATCCCAGCCAAACCGTGCATATAATTTTATTGCGGATAGCGAATATATTTAGAATAGAGAAACGTCTTGCACACTTTTATAGTATATTAATTTATTTTTTTTTTTTTAAAAAGTTTAATCTCAAGGATAGCTATTCAGGAGGGAACTTCTTAGGTATTTACTAGGATTCGAACTAGGATCGAACCCGCTGACTGCATGCGAACTTATCGATCTATAGTATATTTATACTAATATAATATTATATATTATTATATATTATAAAATTATATATTGATCTTGTTTTAGCTCTATATTTAATGATATTAGATTATTTATATATATATTATATGTATATAATTATTATATATATTAAGAATGATTCAAGATTCAGAACATTCATATGTCTGGAGATGTAATAGATTTAGAATCTACAAGATGAGGCTGTTCAATAAACTTTCTAATCCTAATACCATTTTTTGAACACTGTTTGACAGCTGGTTAAAATTAATTTGGAGGCCATATGTGTTCAATGGATGCTTCAAGCAGAAATTACGCATAAATTAAAGCAAGTTCACAGAACACGCATTACATCTTTAGCGATATATTGCTTGACTCCATGAAGTTTTTGGTTCTTAGAGCATGGAAGAGTCTGATACGTGTCAAAAGACTTTCTATAATGATAAATAGCATCAAAGGAAAAGCTTGGAATTAATCAGATCCAATGGTTGGTGGGATATATTAGAAAGTTCCATATCTTTGCCATAAGTCGAAGGGCAATTTTAGCATAGTCCTCAACAAGTGTGCTATGAAGTATTTATAGTGTGCAGAACTATTACGACCCATAAGAGAAGCAAACCCTCTCTCTGAAAGGGGTTTAGATAGCTTTGTTTTTGAAGCATAATTTGAGAATCGTTAATTACAAGTATAATTAATAAATAACTTTCCCAATGGTGAGCTGGAAAGAGGTTTGAATACAAAAGAGTTGGATCAAGGCTCATCTCTGTAAACAGGTATATTATATATATATATATTATATTAGGTATATATATTTATAATTAATAATTTATATATATTATATTATATATATTATATATTTTATAATATATATATATATTTATGCGAAGTACGTATAAACTAAAAATAACTATCCTATCGCATTCCGCAATACGGGATAGTGATTTTTACTCCGCATCCGGATAGTGACAAATTACATGCTGCTAAGCCTCTAATTATATAATATATATATTTATATATAAATAATAATATATATATAATATATACTATATATATGATATAATATATATATATTATAATTCATAAATATAATAACTATATATATGTATATCTATATTTGTTTATTATATATATATAATAAGTATATATATATATATATATCCTTAATAATATATACAATATATTTATAGTATATATAATAATATATATATATATTATATATAATTATTAGCTAATAAATTGTTGAGTCTTAGATGTATGATTTTCTACTGCACTCTACAGTTGAGGAAGCTGGGTGCGAAACTTCATTAAGTCATTCTGATTATTTTTTTTGTGTGCGTGTGTTTCAGATATGAAGTGTAAATCTTTCTAACATCCATTTTAACGTACAGTGAGGGACTGTGTGCTACTTCTCATTGTATCTATTTCCTTAAATTCGATCCACTTTAAATATTATATACTAACATCCTCTTCAATAAAGGAAACAAAGAAATTCAGCCTGCTCTCTTGAAGTTGTAGATGCCTCTTAATTTGTGACTATGTATGAGACAGATACCCTTTCATGATTCATAATGGACTAGTATGACGGAGTTTCTGTGTTTATTTGTACCCTTCATAGAGGAAAAACAGAATTCATATGGTGCATGTGATGACAATGGAGCTAAAGTATAAAATAAAAGAAGGAGAGAAGGATCTTCCCTTATTTATAGATATTTTAAAGATAATAATAGTTTATAGTATATACTATTTAAGACAAATTGAAATTTTTGTTTCTTGGTATTTGAAGTTAATAATATGATAATATTTTATAGAGATTATTTTATATGAGAATTAAAAATACTCCATAATTTCACCTATGAATCGAGGTTATATTAGGTAGACCTCACTATATATATAAAAGTTGATCGATAGTCATGTACTTGAATCAATAGACTGTTACAAGATCTGTTGAAATGCGAAGTTATAAATAAATAAATGGAATATTATAGACACATCAAGAGGATTAAGATCAATTCAATCCATTTTAAAAAGACACCAAAAACAAATAATAGTTGTTCAAACGTCAGGAGCATAACCAGAGAATCCAATAGAAATACCCCATATATATATTTCTACATGAAATCTTTTAAAATACCAATGCTAATTAGGTGGAAGAAACGTTTTATAAAGTAAATAATTAACAAAAATTATGCTAAAAGCTGTCATCGAAATATTAAAAAAAAAAGAAAAGACGAAGGAAATTTAAGGAACTATGGAATGTGCAAATAAGAGTAAGTTACATAAAGGAAAAGTCCGTAGAAATAGATAAAATATGTGCAAACACACCATTATTTAAGGTTCGACACAGAACGAGACTGCCCTAGAAAGTTTCTCAAGTTTACGCAGAGCGTCATGATGGACGATTCTTTATAAGCCAGAGAATCGAAGTTGTCCTAAGAATACGAGGGAATAAATTCAATAATAATAATAAAAACATGTAATCCCATTCATAAAGAAGAAGAAAATTAGTTCATTTATATAAAAATAACTGGGAAATAAGATGTTGCAAGATGTATTTTTAAATTGATTGTGCCAAGTTGCTGAAAAACAGAACCAATAATACAAAAAAATTAGCTATTATAAAATAATATAAATCATATATATTTATATAATATATATAATAATATAAATATATATATAGTATTATTTATATATATATATATAGTATATATAAATATTATTGATATATTTATATTATATATAGTGGTGGTTTCATACGTCTTGTACTGTACTTGTATTATACATTTTTGGATTAGTGTACTTGCGTTTCAAAAAACTTGTATTGTCTTGTACTTGTATTGAGCTTTGTCTTGGTATTTCCTTGTACTGCAAGTTATTTGGCATTTATCTTGCAATATTTTTATTTTCTTTTTATCATTTGTCTACTTTGGATAGTTAATTTTATAAATTTATTCTAAATAAATTTCCATTAAGCATTAAAGATGTTATTATTTTATATTATATTACATATAGATATATTATATATTTATATATATAATATATATTATATATCATATATTATATCTTATATCTATTTATATATTATTATTATATATTATATATATTAATATATATACTATACATCATCCATCATCATCCATTACCTCCTAAGAGGTAAGGTGAGTAACATGTACAGAAACAGAAAAGTAGTGATATGAACAAGTCGAAAGAAAC
>JABUQX010121030.1:0-15000 GCA_015478945.1 Trachelipus rathkii
ATTGATATGAATATAATAATAATCACATAATAATAATAATATATATATTATAATAATAATGATAGATGATAATGATAGATTTATCATTTTCATGATGGGTGACGATGAAGGATAATGATGATGATTAGGATGCATGAGGTAGATAATGATATGTATATATACCGTATATATATGAGATATAGGTAACTTATATGATTAGTATGAATAGAATTACTTTTATATAAATATATAGTATATATAATAGGTATAAATATTATATGTGAGTCGTGGGAGGGAGGTGAGAAGTATAAGTGATGATCTGGAAAATTTTAAGGTTATCATGCATATATAATATATTAATAGACTATGCACATTCTATATCAATGAGGTTATATATATACTATATTATATATATATATAATATATATATAAGTATATATGGATTATTTACGAATTTTTCATATAATATTATCAATATGGTATATGTTGAGTGGTGATAAGAAAGATAGCTTATAGGTAGAGACAGGTAGTTAACTACTTGCTGACAGTATAGTATACGTAATCGAGTTACTATATATATAACATATATATATATATATATATATCTTATATAGTATATACATATATATTATACTTATATCTATATAGTATATATACTATAATGTATATGATTATTTAATATATAGATCATGAATACTGGTATTGGTGGTAGTAATGACTTCTGGAATGGAATCAAAAGTATGTTTGACGATAGTGAAGCGTGTGGTAAGTGTAAATGGGAGTCGAAAGTGATTCGTTATATTAATAGCGGAGTGAGGCGATAGGATGTGATATGTCTCCTTGGGTTATGAATATATTGAATTAGATAGGGTTATGAAAGAACTAGAGGTGGGGGTAGCAGAGGGATGGTGTTAGAATGATGGAGAATGAGGGATAGTGGAAGCTGCCCTTTTTATTGTATATGGATGATTTGTTAAAGGGAGTTTGTCAAGGGTATGTAAAGGACTCTTTTAAATAACTAATAGATGAATACATTGATTATTTATTAATAACTTATTGATTACTGAACAGTTGAAAGCGAAAGCTAGATGTCTGGGAAGAGTAAAGTTGTGGTAGTGAGGGACAGAAAGTACGCTGTGTGAAGTCATTGTTATGATAGTGAGCTCAATCTAGAACAAGCTAAATCCTGGAGGTAATAAACTATCTCGAAAGATAATTACGTTTGTTGAAAAGGGAACGCATGATGCAGAATGCATTGGGAAAGTTGTGAATGATAGGAAAGTGGAAGGTGCAATTAAATCCTTTTTGGTGTAAGGGAACTTGGACTTCAGTAGCTGCTAGGGTTTTGCATGAGGGACGTATGTTGTTAACCTGTGTTAATTGTTGGTAATTGGAAGAACATGTATTCTGAATAAGAGGTTATAGATTGTAGGATACAACATGTAAGGCAGATGGACAATTAATGGGAGCTGCTAGGGTGGTGGAATGAAATGTATGAAACTTCCAGGTGGGATGAAGATCCATGCGCTTAAATGAGAGGAATAAAGCGAAGAGTACATTGAGATAATCTTGGTCATAGGGAAAGGCATGGTATGAATAGGTCGGAATAGAAGCGTGAATAAGAATAGAGAATAAGAATAAAAATAGAGAATATAGAACAGGAATAAGAGCGAGAATAAGGTGAAGAATAAGAAGGTACAAATGAAAAATACCAATAATAAAAATACGAATAAGTGACTGAAAGAATAAATGATTTAATACAGAAATTAGTACCAACAAAGAAGGTGCTAGATTTAGGTATATCTTGACTGAAGGGCAATGATACAGATAGTGAGTGAATACATAAGCGACAAAAGGGATAAAATAGGAGTGAGAAGAAGAATAAGAAATGGAAGAAGGTGAAGATAGGGTAAAAAAAAGAAGAAGAGAAGAAGTTAAGAATGAGAGAGGAATAAAGATGAGAAGAAGAAAGAACCGAGAAGAACCGGTGGAGGAGAAGAAGGAAGGAAAGGACGAGAAAGAAGGAAGAAGAAACGGAAGAAGAAGAGAAGAGGAAAAAGGAAGAAGAGAAGAGAAGAAGAAGATAGAAAAGAAGCAGAACGAGAGAAGAAAAAGCATAGAGAGAATCGAGATAGTGGCAATAAGAAGAATGATACTAAGAATAAAAGGAAGAATATAGAAGAATATAGTTGTTCTAATAATAAATAAATCAGATAGTAATATATAGATAGGATTAATAATAATAATAAAAGAGAAGAGGAATATAAACAAAAAAGAGTAAAGAATTAATTAATAAACAATGAAATAAGAAGAGAGAACCAAAGAAACAAGATATAAGAGACAGATGATGGTACCACCAATTGAAAGTAGAGAAGAAAGAGAGAAGAGAAGATAGAGAAGAGAAAGGTACAGAAGAAGAAGAAGACGAAGAAGCGAAAGAAGAAGAGAGAAGAAAGCATAAGAAGAGGAAGAGAAGAAGAAGAAGAGAAGAAGAGAAAGAAGAAGATAGAGAAGAAGAAGCAAAGAAAAGGAAGGAAGAGGGAGAGAGTAGGATATGAGAAGATAGAAAAGAGAAGATAAGAAAGAGGAAGAAGGAAGAATAAGAGTAGAAGAGAGAAGATGAGAAGATGGAAAAGAAGAAGAAGAAGAAAGAGAAGATAGAAGTAAGATAGTAAGTAAGAAAGTTTGAAAAATAGATAATGGGAGAGAGAGAAATAAAGAGAAGGAAAGAGAGAAGAAGAAGAGAGAAGAAGAAAGAAGATGAGGAAAAGAGAAAGAAGACACGCGATCGAAGAAGAAGGAAGAGAGACGAAAAAGAACAGAGAGAAGAGAAAGAAGAAGAAGAAGAAGAAGAAGAAGAAAAGAGAGAAGGAGGAGAAGAAGAAGAAGGAAGAAGAAGGAACGAAGACGAAGAAGAAGAGAGAAGGAAGAAGAAGGAAGAAGAGAAGTAGAAGGAGAAAAGAAGAAGAAGAGAAATAGAAGAAGGAGAAGAAGAGAAGAAGAGAAGCAGAAAAAGAAAAGAAAAAGATAAAAGATAGGGAAAAGAAGAAAAGATAAATGATAGAAGATAAGATGAGATAAGCGATGAGAGAGATAAAAAGATCAAAGAGTAGAAAGATAAGTGAAATTATAGACAATGACGGAAAGATTAAGAAGATAGGATATAAGATAAACGCATATATAAGATAGATAGACAAGATAATGATAGAAGATAAAGAAAAAGTAGAAAGGGATAGAGAATAATTGATAATAAGGATACGCAAGATAGAGATAAGCGAGAATACGAAACAAGGAAACAGATAAAGAAAACGAAAGCCAGTGAAACGATATAAAGCGGAAACCGAAGTAAGAGAAGAAGTAAGAAGAGAGGAACGAAAGAAGTAAGATGATGAGACGCAGAAGAGAGAAGCCACAGAGAAAAGATGAAGAGGGGGTTTGACTGAGATGAGATGAAGAGGATAGAAGAAGAAGAAGAAGAGAAAAATTATATTTTTATTATTTTTCAGAATATGTTCAAGATTGTGTATCCAAGTGAATTTATATGCGTGCGTTGTTAAATTGTTTGTACGATAGTAAAAAAAATAGTGAATTAATAATACATTTAACAGTGAATTGTTTAATATAATAAAATATAATAGTAAGAAATATTAATAATAAATAATACTAAAATGTAATTGTAAAAATAAAAATTTTCTCATAATATAATCATATGAATAAGAATAAGATAATCCTAATAACATACCCAATCAATCAGTATTAATATAATTAGTAATAGATAATCTGAATGATATATGATGAAATTTAATAGTTAAACAATCATGAATAATAATGAATTCATAATAATATAATATATGAATACTAAATAACTTATAGAATATATAAAGGGCTATTGATAACCTCAAGAAGAAAATAATATGCCATATAAAAATTGGGTAGTTGTCTATTAGTATAGTCTACTACACTAACTGAAATGACTAACTGGTATATAATAATTATTATGGAATATTAATATATTGATAATGAATAATAATGAATACATATTTAAGTAAGTAAATTATATAAAATAATTATATAATAGTCAATAATAAATAATAATTGAATAATAATTCATAAATAATAGTAAATAATAACTTAATAATTGTTGTTTTAAAGAAAACCGTAAAGGCAGAAGAGGAAGAGAGAAGGAAGGAAGAAGAGAAGAAGAAGAAGAAGTTAGAGTGCTAGAGAGAAGTTGGAAGAAGAAGAAGTAGCGAAAGAGAAGGAGAGAAGAAGAGGAGAAGATATATCGTTAAGATGAATATAGGTTGGGTGTTGGTTTTAGAAATAATTCAGATTTCAAAAAGAACGTTTAAGAACAATTGTTTAAGTTTAAAAATATTTTAAACAAAACAAGAAATAAATCGAGAATCATTTGTACTCCTGCACTTTAACAACTCTGTAAATAAAATTTTAAAGTAATAATAAATAATAATTAATAATAATATCAATAATAGAATATATAAAAGTAATAATGATAATAATCAATATTTTCGGAGTATTTTCAATAAATAACGATTAATGAATAATAATGATGAATGATAATAATAAATAGTGATGATGATAATAATGATTATGATATTTTTAAAAGAATAATGAATATAATAAGTAATAATAATAATATAATATATATAAGATAATAATAATATAATATATTAGATATCATAATGAATAATATCAAGTGTGACATGAATAATAGCATAAGATATATGATAATATGTAATATATCTATCAATACTACTGACGGATCATACTGACTAACTGACTACTCGACGAAGGTAATAGATGAATAATATATATAGATATGAAATAAATATAAGCAATAATATATAATTAAGATTAGTAAATAATAATAATAATGATCAATAATAATGATAATAATATCATAATATGTATGAGATAATAAGTGATACATAAATAATGAAGAGTAGTGATTATAGACTGATAATGGTCGCAGTGAGTAATGATAATTGGATGATGATATGATAAGATTTGATATGATGAGATCAATTAGGATATATGCGATTCATGATGAATGATAATGATAGAGCTTTATTAATGGTGATAATGATAAATGATCATACAAAAGGATACTAGATACAAAAGGAGCATCACGATCCCTCATAACAAATTAGCTTTACCAATTAGCTAAGAAATTAATCAAAATATATTGCTTGATAGCTGGAATATTTGCATAATGGACATATTATCACAATGGTAAAAATAATCCAAATTAATTGAATAATTAATAATATATAATGATGAATATAGAAATAAAATAAGTATCAATAAATGTCCTTTAATAACAGGGATACAAATATAATAGATAATATTAAATTATTAATGAATTAATTAATAATATACATGTAATAAAAAAAAATAAAGTATATATAATTAGTAATGAATTTAAATATAATATATAAATAATAAAAAGATATTAATTGTAGATAATAATAATCATAATATGATAATAATAATGTATAATAATATATAATAATAAGTATAATAATATAATATATATTAATACACAATACAATAATATATAATAATAACTAAGAATAATGCAAGAAGCCGTATTCATACGATATTCGAATAATGAATAAATAAATAAAATGAATGAGGAATAAATAAATTATAATTATAGATGGTTAGATTATATCATTATAAAGATTATAATGTATTGATAATTATTCACTTAAATATAATGAAATATATAGCTGTAATCAAGAGATGAATAGATGGAATGGAGTATATAAATATATTTAAATAATCACATAGATAAATAATATAATTGATTACGTCTGTTAAATATATAATGTATATTGATATAATATATATAATCATAAATAAATAAGATGAAATAATATAAGTAAATTAAATATAATATATATATATGATAATGAATACGTAATAGATAATAATAATAATAATATATAATGGAGATACGGGATGAATAATAATGATAAATATAAATGAATAATAATAATATATAATAATAATATAATGAGATTAATGTTTAATCGCAAATAATAATAATAATAATCAGATAAATAATAAAATAATTAATCAATGAATAAGGAATATATAGATAATCAATGATAATGAATAATAATAATAATTAATATAATATAAATGATCTACATATATATATAATCAATATATAATAATAATAATAGGAAAATAATATTACTATAATAAATAATAATAATGCATGATGAATGAAAATAATAGATATGTAATATATGATGATTTAATATAATAATTGTAATGAATAAGTAATATACATAATTAATTAATAATAATATATGAGTATCAATAAAGATATAATAATTGATATAATTAATAAATTAATCGATGAATCATAATCGATAATCGAATGATAATGGATATCAATAGATACGTTAATTAGATAATAATAATATTTGTAATTTCAATAATAAATAATAAAATATGAATAATAGATAAGTTGAGTATGATGAATAAATAATTAAAATAATAATCGATAATCAATAAATAAATAAATATCTGTCGAAGTTATAAATTATTATATTAATTAATAATAATAATATTAATAATTGATAGTGATAGATAGTATAAGAGATACTATCTAAGTAAATAGTAATAATAATGAGGTAATAAGTAATAACTAATATAGGTCCCTGCTTAATTCTGAAGACTTCTCAGAATAATTATAATATATCATATTAATAATCAAATTGAAATTTTGGACTTATCATCATAGATAATCATATATAATATGAAATAATAAGTAATACATATTAATAAAATAATAGTAGTCACATAAAATACAATGTAAACATGTATAAACCACCATAAAAACGTATTAAAATGGTGTTTAACAAAGATATCACTGGGATGGCGAATCGATCTATAAATATAAATACGGTGCAGATGATGTGGATTATTTGTGAATAAATAATAGATAGTACTAGTAATAGATAAATTAATATAAAATTAAATATAATAATATAGATAATAGTATATGTCTGCTCGCTCGCGCATGTGTGTGCAGAAGCAGAATGAAGAAGAAGGATCTTACGAAGAAGAAGAAGTAAGAGAAGAAGACGAAGAAGAAAGAGAAGAGAGAAGAAGAGAAGTATAAAGAAGATTGAGAAAGAAAGAGAAAAGAAGAAGAAAGAGGGAGAAAAGTGGTATGAAAAAGGAAGAAGGAAGAAGTAAGAGGAAGAAGACAGAATGAAGAAAAAGAGAGAAAAAGAAAAGAAAATAGAAAGTAAATATAAAGAGAATAAGAAAAAGAATGAAGAAGGAGAATAATAAAGAAAAAGGAAAAAGAAAGAAAAAAAAGGAAGAAGAAAGGACAGAAAAAGGAAGAAGAGAGAAGAAGAAGAGTAAGAAGAGAAGAGAAGAAGAAGAGAGAAGAAGAAACGAAGAAAGAAGTAGAAAGAAGAAGAAGAAGAGGAAGATTGAAGAACAAAGATGAGAGTGAACAAGAAGATCAAGAAGAAGAAAGGAGAGAAAAAAAGATTTAGACAGAAAAAGAAACATACAAGAAAAGAGAAAATAGATAAAGAAGAAAAAGGAAAGAAAAAGAAAAATAAATGAAAAAAAGAAAAAAATAGAAAATACAGAAGAGAAAGAAAAAAAGAGAAGAAGAAGGAAGAAAAAGAGATGAAGAAGAAGTAATCGAAGAAGAAGACGAAAAGACAAGAAAAAGAAGAAGAAATGAGCAAGAGAAGACGAAGAAAGAGAATGAATGAAGAAGAAGAAGAAGACAGAAGAAGATAGAAGAAGAAGAAGAAGAAGAAAAACAGAAAAAGAAAAGAAAAAGAAAAAGAGAAATGAAAAAAGAAAACGAGGAAGAAGAGAGAAGAGAAGAAGAAGGAAGAAGAAGAAGAAGAAGAAGCAAGAGATTATGACAGAAGAGAGAAGAGAGAAGATAGAGAGAGAAGAAGAAAGACAGAAGAAGAAGAGAGAACGAAGAGAAGAAGAAGAAGAAGAGAGAAAGAGAAGCAGAAGAGAAGAAAAGAAAAGAAAAAGAGAAAAGGAAAAGAAAAGGAAAAGAAAAAGAAAAAGAAAAAGAAAAGAAAAAGAAAATGAAATTAGAAGAGAAGAGAAAGAAGAAGAGAAGAAAAGAAGAGGAAGAAGATAGAAGAAGAAGAAGGAAGAGAAGAAGAAGAAGACAGAAGAAGAGAGAAGAAGAAAGAAGAAAGAGAGAAGAAGAAGAAGAGAAGAAGAGAGAAGAGAAGAAGTAAGAAGAAGAAGAAGAAGAAGAGAAAGAAAAGAAGAAGAAAAAGAAACTGAAAAAGAGAAAAAAAAGAAAAGAAAATAAGAAGAAAACAAAGAAATAAAGGAAATAAGAAAATAAGAAAAGATAAAGAGAAAAAAGAAAAGATAGAGATAGCTAAGAAGAAGAAGAAGAAGCAAGAAGAAGAAGAGAGAGAGAATTATGAGAGGTTTAAGCCTTTATTATATTAATATTAGCAAAACTGCTCTAATTAGCGCATTATTAAAGGGCTCTAGAATCTTCATTTCCCGTCGTAGAGAAACTGAGTGAAGCCACAAAATTGGGAATGTATTCGGAGATTTCAAAATTGGTGGCCTTTCTGATGGGTTTCCAAGGCGGTTTTATAACCAAGTTTCCATGTTATCTTTGTCTCTGGGACAGCAGGGTCTCCGTCAGAATATATCCTAATGGTGGGATTGGGGTCACAAGCGTTGACATTGGGGGAAAGTTTCCGAAGCGTATGGGAGGAAATGTCACATGGGAGAGCCTCTGTTAAGCGACACGCATCAAAACATATTTGTATTTAATATCACATACACATAAAATTAGCTGATGAAACAGTTGTCACAGCTCTAGATAACTAGTCTTCAACCTTCACCTACCTGCAAGGCTTTACACACAGCTGTCGAGGGCAAAGCGTCAAAGTACGGTGTCTTGGTGGCCTACAAATATAAAGATATAGAGTGCAAGAATTCCGAAGCAAGAGGACTAGGACAGAAAGAGAGCTTCGAAAGCAGCTTTTGGGTTTCAGTGATTCGTGCTTTCTTTGAGATACAAAGGAGAGAAATAAATCAATATAAACTTGTTAAGACTTGGTGTCAGGAATACTTCAAATGTCTCCAAGTTACATAATCTTGATGGTCATACGTTGATAATATTTAAAGGAGAACATGGCGGGGCGAGAACTCAGAGGAGGGAGCATGGCGAGCGATTCTGTCACCAGGATATACTGGTACTTTGATACGGGCCACTCGCCGCTACCAGAGGATCATATAAAGGAAACATGATTAAGAGACTATATTTTGGAGTTAATTTCCGTGCAAGCCACCATACCTTAACCGTGAATATGCGAAAATCCGAGAAAACACTTCTCACTTTTGAATATTTTTGAGGGTTTCTGTTTGTATATAACTAAGATATATACAATTCTACTTTTGAAGTTATCTGTGGTTTTTTCTACTGTTGTGTGACCGAGAATGATTATATAACTCAATTTTTTATTTACATCTGAATTAGATAAATATGTGAAATATCAATTATCACTGGTCCAGCAAAATACAAAGTGGTTGGGGGAAATATAAGCCATTTTTCTTACCTTCTAGGTATATGAATATAGAGTAAATTGCAGTTGTTGCCCCAAAAACAAAAAAATGTTTTATATGGTGTTATTATTATTATTATTATTATTATTTTATTATTATTATTATTATTATTGATTATTATTAGTTCTTATTATGTTATATATCTATTAATTATTATTATTATTTATTATTATTATTATTATTATTATTATTTCGTATTTTTGTATATTTTTAATTAATAATTATTGTTTTCATATTGATAGCATTTAAAACTTATATTTGCAAACTGTACATTATTATTATTATTATTATTATTATTATTATTATTATTATTATTGTTATTGTTATTGTTTATGTTTTGTTATTGTTATTTGTTATTGTTATTGTTATTGTTATTGTTTATCTGTTCTTATTTTATTATTATTAATTCTTATTATTTTATTATTATTTATTTTATTATTATTATTATTATCTATTAATTAATTAGTTATTATTTTTATTAATATTAAAATAATATAATTATTTTTATTATAATTATTATTATTTTTATTTATTATTATTATTATTATTATTATTATTATTATTATTATTATTATTATTATTATTATTATTATTATTATTATTATTATTATTATTATTATTATTATTATTATAAATATTATATTATTATTATTATTATTATTATTATTATTATTATTATTATTATTATTTATTATTATTATTATTATTATTATTATTATTATTATTATTATTTATTATTTTATTATTATTTATTATTATTATTATGATTATTATTATTATTATTATTAATATTATTATTATTATTTATTATTATTATATATTATTATTTAGTATTATTATTACACTATTTTCATATTATTATTATTATTATTATTATTATTATTATTATTATTATTATTATTATTATTATTATTATTATTATTATTATTTATTATTTATTTAAATTATTAATTATTTATAAAAATTTTTATATATTTTTGCATTATATTATTATTATTATTATTATTATTATTATTATTATATAAAGATTAACATATTTCAATTTGATCAGCTTCTAAATAAAGCTCCTTCACCAAAGAGAAATATAAAAAACGATTCATAGAAACACCTGTGAAATATTTAAGGTCAAAACCGCAAAACAATCAGACAAAGATAATATATATCTATCAATCTTCTGAATATAACAACGTTATAATAACCATTGTGTTGTAGTTATATTATTATTATTAATTATTAGTTATCTATTATTATATTATTATTATTATTATTATTGATTATTATTATATTATTATTTTTATTAATTATTATTATATGATTGATTATGATTATTATTTTATTCTTATTCTTATTTATTACTGAGTTTTATTATTATTATTATTATTATTATTATTATTAATTATTATTATTATTATTATTATTCTCATTATTAATTCTTATTATGTATTTTATTATTATTTGATGTATGTATTATTATTATTATTATTATTATTATTATTATTATTATTATTATTATTATTATTATTATTATTATTATTATTATTATTATTATTATTATTATTATTATTACTTATTATTAATAACATAGTAATATAATAATATAATAATAAGTAATAATATAATAATAATACATAATAATAATAATCATAATAATAATAAATAATAATAATAATAATAAATAATAATCAATAATAATAATTAATGAGAAAGAAATAATAAATAATACTATAATAAATAAATAATATAGATTATAGAAAATAAAATATAATAATAATATATAATAATAATATAATAATAATATAATAACTATATAATAATAATAATTAATATAATTATATAATGTAAATAATAAATAATTAAATAATAGATAATAATAATAGATAGAATAATAATATTAATAGATAATAATAATAGATAATCGATACATGACATCATCAGATCATACATCATCATCAGAAGAAGAGAAGGAGGAGTAAGAAGAAGAAGAAAGAAGTGGAGAAGAAGTAGAATGAAAGAAGAAGAGAAGAAAAGAAGGGAGAAGAAGAAGTAGAGAAGGAGAAAGCCATGAAGATAGAGGAAGTGGAGAAGAAGAAGTAGAAGGAAGATGAAGAAGAAGAAGAGGAAGATGGAGAAAGAAGAAGAAGAAGAAGGAAGAAGACGGAAGAAGAAGAAGAAGATAGGAAGGATAGAAGAAGAATAAAAGAAGAAGAAGAAGAAGAACGAAGAAGAAGAAAGAAAGAAGAAGAAGAAGAAGAAGAAGAAGAAGAACTGACAAAATCAACAGAACTACGAACTACAGAACAAGAAATTTGGCAAAATGTCAATAGTCCACATTCAAGGCAGGTGTGTTTGTAGTATTTTTGTTTATTTAATCTGTTGATGTTTCTACTGTTATTAAAAAAAAACCTGTATATGTTATTTTTGAATAAATAGAGCATAGTTATTTTTACATGTGTCCACTGCCAATATGACATATGAGCCTGTTTACTTAGAGCAGATCTGCTCTAAGTCAGCAAAATCATAGTGATGTTAGAGTATTATTAGTTTTTGATTTTTTATTGGTGTTTGTGATCGATTAGATCACGGTCTTAGAACAGATATGTTCTAATGGTGAACATTCAAACTGTTATATAACAGTTAATTAGTGGTGATCGAATTTAGATACCGTCTTAGAACAGATAATTTCTATGCGGAAAACATCAAAGCATCAACTACAGCCATCTGCAGAACGTGATCGAATAGATTACCGTCTAGAACATATATGGTTTCTATGCAACGATACATCAAGCACTTCTACAGTGTATTGATTAGTTATTTGTAATAGAGTTTGTTCTAAATTGCGGGTAAACTCAAGGCTATTTATTACAGGTTATTGAAAGATACGATGATATATCAAGACTTTACTAGAACGGGATTACTATTGAAAGCCGCATTGACCATCATAGCTTACTAAAAGCGTAATTCTTTGTTACGCTGACGTAGCTTATAACAATTTTCTAAATGAATAATGATGACAATAGTAATAGTGATAATCATATTCAGGATTCTACTAATTCTTGTATTTTGAATAAAGTAAAGATATAGGTTAGATTGATGCGTTCACAAGACCAGATAATCCTTAAGCGTGTGTTATCTAACTTTTATCTCTGAAATGGAATCGATGTTTAGAGCTGTTCACATTTTCTCATAAGGAAAGACTAATTCCACTTCTCTATTACATCGTAAGTGAAGAAATTCTTTGCTAAAGAAGAAGAAGAAGAAGAAGAAGAAGAAGAGAAGAAGAAGGAAAAAGAGAAAGAAGAAGTAAGAAGAAGAAGGAAGAGAAAGACGAAGAGAGAGAAGAAGAGAGAAGAGAAGAAGAGACAGAAGAAGAAAGAAGAAGACGAAGAAGAAGACAGAAGAAGAAGAAGACAGAAGAAGAAAGAGATGATAGAGAGAAGAGAAGAGAAGAAGGAGAAGAATGAGACGAAGGAAGAGAAGAAGAAGAAGAAGAAGAAGACAGAAAGGAAAGAAGCACAAGAATGAATATTGCTACTAATTTAATTAGCATATTAAAACATTTATTCAGAAATAAAGATAATAAATTTAACATTATTAAGTTTATTAGTGCAGTATATAATAGTACAGGCAATATTATAAATCAATAATCAAATTTAATAGAGCATAGTTTCACCGTTTAATTCTTAAAACGACATTCACTATTGTTTAATTTTTTAATTTCGATATTCAGAAGCCACCACCAACGACAACATATCATTTACACCTGTCATAAAGAGCTTCTGATTAATCCCTGTCAATAGCTTATTGTAAGTCATACAGATTTTTGTTCTTCTCTCTCTTGTCTGCTCTCCATCTCTCTCTCTCTTCTTTCTCTCTCCTCTCTCTCTCCTCTTCGGCTCTTCTCATCTTCTATTCTCTCTCTCTGAGAAGGATACATGTCTCCTTCGTCTTTCACACGAAACATCTTCTCCATTCACCGGGTGCTTCGCGTCTTAGCGCGCGGATAGCCAGTCCATAATTTGGCTAGATGGTATTGTGAAGATTCCATTCACCGTATCGGTCGGGTCGAGCAGGCCGTTCTGGCCATCTCTCTCAGTCCGAGTTCTCTCTCGTCTCTCAATCATATATTATATAAAGTATATATATATAATATAACTATATATATGATATATATAATATTATATATTATATATTATATCTGTATATATAAAGTATATATGTATATAATACAGTTTAGTTGGTTATAAGTATATATATAGTGATATAAAGCAAGAGAGAGCAAGAGAGAGAAGAGAGCGAGAGAGAGAGGAGATAGAGAGAAAACGGAAAGATCTGTATTTTAGGTTTCAAGGACACGCTGCTGATAATATGTCTGAATGGAAACAAAATTTTTGTACTGTTGATAGGGGAAGGCGGTGTAAGAATAAATGGAGTAAGTGTGAGATATTGTTTAATTGATGAGATGGAGGTGAAGCAGGGATGTATTATGTTTCCATACGCATATTTAAATAATAATACTATATTATGGATGGGGTTGGTGAAGGAGAATTAAAACGCACGTTAGGGGTGAAGTAGGAGTGAAGGAGAATTTAGACTAGATGGGGATAATTGGAGAAAAGAGGTGCAGAGTTGCCTTGAGTTATTATAACAGCATGATGTTTGCTCTGAGGATTGCTGAGAGGATTGGTAGAGGGGGTTTAGAGGGTGTGTAAAAGGAGGGGTTTGAAATCAATATAAGTAGGAGTGAAGTGATACAGTAGGTGAGGAATGTCCGCAGTGTAAAATCCCTGTTGGATGATAGCATAGTAACAACTACCAGAGTTTAAATATTTAGGTTATTTAGTGTATGCAAAGGAAATGCATGTCGCAACAAGTAGTAGGAAAGTTATTAGTGGTAGCAATGTGGTAGCAATGTGGCTGAAGAAATTAAATTAAATTTTTTGGCGAATGAAAAGAGACTAAATTTCGAGTGCGCTAGGGTTTACCATGATGGTATGATGCTACTGTTGTTAATGTATAGTAGTGAAACTATAGTGTAGAATAACAAGTATAGATGATATAAGGTGTAGCCGGTTCAGATGAATCTTAGGGGACGTGCTAGGCATGAAATGAATTGATAACATGAGTAATAAACGTGTTAGGGAGCTGCCTTGTCTGAAAAAAAGATGTTAGATGAGAGAATAAATGTGATTGTATTAAGATGGTTTGGTCATGTGGAAAGGATGAATATTAACCTTAAGATGTTAAGAATGGTTAAGCGGATATATAGAAAGGAATGAGAATTTAGGAGAAACGAGATGGTGCATAATAAAATCAAATGGCGTAGTTTTCCTGTTCCACGAAATCTTAGGTACAGGACCCACTACAGCTCACAAGGAAGCGGCCACACTGGGTTGAATA